>QRFJ01000797.1:0-87500 GCA_006176705.1 Cocos nucifera | reverse complement strand
CTTGACATAATTATCTTATTCATACCATCAGAAAATCGTCCAAGTAAATGGCAACATGCTGTCTTCCTAATGAGTCGTGTACGAGTGGTGAAAAATTGGCCTATACCTAATGCTCCAGAGCTCCAAATAGCCCATGGAATTCATACTCATGGGTCAGTTATACATCTCAATCAGATTGGTTGCATACAATGAAAGATCTTAACTTCCAAGTTCACACTTGATTGATGACCAAATTACCAATTTCAGACTCAATCTTGCCAAGTATATATCTTAGTATTTTTCTAAAAAATTTCAGTGGTCCTTTTTTCTTATTTAAGTTAGAAGTTGCATTTCCAAGACGTGTCTTTCGTGAGGCAAGGATCGTAAGTTTCACCCATACCAACCGACGACTATTCAAAAGAAAAGAATGAAAGAAAGCAGACGCATTAACAATTAGCCTTTACCCTGTCCGCACCCACCATGCCCATAAATACCCACCAAGGACTCACAACCAAAACCCAAACTCCCATCCCATTCTCTCTCTCTCTCTCTCTCTCTGAAGCTTCCCATGGCCAAACCCCTTTCCATCTCCATTCTTCTCCTCTTAATCATCACCATCATTCCCTCCTTAGCCGAGGATGGAGAACACTACAGTTTCCTCCAGAGTCGAAAGCCGGTGACGCCGCGGGTGCGCCAGAAGCTGAGCCACCTGCGGCTATTCTGGCACGACCTCGTAAGCGGGCCGGATCCGACCGCCGTCAGGGTGGCCCAGGCGGCCTCGGCCAACAAGTCGGCGACCGGGTTCGGCACGTTGGTCATCATCGACGATGCGCTGACCGTGGGCCCTGAGCCCACTTCGAAGCTAGTAGGCCGGGCCCAGGGGTTTTACACGCTGTCATCCAAGGAGGAGGCGGGTCTGCTGGTGTCCATGAACTTTGCCTTCATCGAAGGCAAGTACAACGGCAGCACCGTGACCATATTGGGCCGGAATGCGGTGTTCTCGGAGGTGAGGGAGATGCCGGTGATAGGGGGAAGTGGGCTTTTCCGGATGGCCCAAGGTTATGCCCAGGCCCGGACGTATAGTTTCAATCGTAAGACTGGAGATACCGTGGTGGAGTACAATGTTTTTGTGATGCATTACTGATGAAGGGTTTTGTTTTCTGATCTGGTTCGTGTTTTCTCGACGTTGGTTGCAAGATGCTCTTCATGATGTGAAGGTGTTCTGGTTCTTTTCTTTTTCAGTCAATGGATGTCACCGTCTCCCTCGCCCCACATAATAATTCTACAAGTCATCCAAAGTGCAATAATTGCTCACCGAAAGGAAAAGTTGGAACAAGAACAAACCGGTCGTAAAATTCTTACATGTTGACAGCTTTTACAAACCTACATTTATTTTTCCAAACCTACTTTAAGTAACGACTGTTATATCATTGTTAGAGCTGTTATAGCTTTTACAGGACGGTTCCTATGAGTATAGTACGTGCGGTTGAACTAACCCAATTTCTATGCTAGGAAGAAAAATAGAAGAATTTTTCTCTGGTGAGGGTGAAATTTAGTTTGCTTTAGGATTAAAGTGGAGAAATTTAATTCTAGATTTTTATATTATCTATATATTAAGTATACGAGATTCTGTGGATGTATGTTTGATTCTATATTAACCATGCAGATAGATTTTGAATATTTATATATGATAAAAAAAATATAAATTTAGGAATGGCATCCAAAGTTTTGAGCTCCAGATCAATCACGGTCGTACACTCTTTAACGCAGGATCCTCTGCTCATCTAATTTAGTCTCAAAACTGGCTCCTACCAAAACTATGGCCAAATTTGTAAGATAACGACTGTAGTTTTCATTGGGATGGAAATGAAAAGCTTCACTCTTTCAGGAGGGGTTAGTTGTATAGGAAAGTTGGCAACACTACAATCTTATATTGTAGGGGTTAGTTGCAAGGGTTGGTTTCCCCTGGAATCGAAACTGATTATTTTTTACCAACTCCATAATCCCTGACTCGAGTGGATCCCTGGAAAACTGTGCCTTTCCAAATTGATTCATACGCTCAGAATTCAAGAAATTTTCTTAAAAATCTATTCGCGTATCAGTGGAAAATCCCTATCTTAACAAAATCTCGAGAATTAAACCACATTTTAAGAGAGAGAATCTAGACAAGAAATATTTTGTATCGAATTCATCTTTTTTCATAATGAATAATAATGCTTGTGTACTCAACAAACCACCTGCCTCTTGTACCCAAAAACAAACCCCCCCCTCCTCCACCCCCACCTGCCCCTATGTACGGACCAGGTCCACCACGGACCTAGATGAATTTAATTCTTTTTTCCCTCTTTCTTCTTCTTTATGCGTAATAGCGACGTGTTAGGATGATTCGATGTTATGTCTCGATCTTCTCTGGATGTTGGAGTCCTCCGCGAAGGGATCCGGCGGTGGAGGGGGGAAAAAATTGCCGTCCACGCGCAGTAGGCCTATGTTTAGGAATCTCTTAGGAACGTTGTAGGCGTTTGAGAGTCTGAAGCGATGACAGCCGCATTCTATTATTTATTTTTAAAAAAATAAAAAAATATAATTATTATTAAAATAAAATTATATATATATATATATATATATATATATTTATTTATTTATTTATTTATTTATTTATTTATTTATTTATTTATTTATTTGATACAAACTGCGTTCATATAATTCTCATGTAAATACAATCTAAAATATCATAATAAGCTTTAAGACATTCCTAAACAACGTGCCACGATCACTCGGCAATGAAGAATGCTATTCAATCAACTGCTGTTCATCTTTCGGTAGACATGTCTAACAGTCGTCATAGAAAAATGACAAAGAGACTTTTGAATATCATGAATCAATGGATAGACCTTTGAATATCATGAATCAATGGATAGACCGTAGACTACTTCGCAACGCTCTGGATCCAGACAATGATAGTAACTAAGTCACTTTCTACAACGATCCTCTCCACACGTAATCTCAATCGTACCCATCCAGACAGTCCAAAACTCCATGCCACGCATAGATAGCTCAAAAAGAGAAAATCCTCCGACTGCTAGCATCGATCGCCGATGCTTTTACTTACGCCATCCAACATACCCATGTTAAACGGTACTAAGATAAAAATTTATTCTCAAACCATATGCGCCACAAGATGACCAAATGCTCTTACATTAAACAAGAAAAAATTCAAGCCACGGCCGAAGTGGTATCACATGCATGGTCTAGCTATATTCCCTTATCTTTTTCTCATCGCTCTTCATAAATTGTGGTGGGTTTTGAAGAAATAGGAAAGCTTTAGCTCCATAACATGCAGCCGTAAATTGACAATTCTCATGAGCACAGACCCTTCGATCACTTAAAAGAGGTCTGACAACCCATTTTAATGAAACTGTGATGATGTTTTCATACTCCCAGGTTTCCTTGATTTAGTTACCGAACCGTGCAATTGGACTTCTCAATAGCATATCAGAACTCTGCAGACTTCAGCTGCCATAAGCTCAAAACCGCATCCAACAACACGACTTTGAAAAGAATCCACTTAAGGGTGCCATCATACTTGAGAATTAACCCCCAGTGATGGATAGAGAATGACAGAAAAATAACTGAAAATTGATTATTAGAAAAATCAAAACATACCTTTTACAAGCTAATGATGCTACCTAATTCCTTGCTTTGATTTGCGCATATAATATGGAACCGTTCCCCTGCATATAATACAAATCAACCATGATCATCATCGCTCTGGTTACATACAGAGACATATACCCATGCTTTTGCCACTCTAATTTATCTTACACTGCTGCATCTACCCAACATTGGAGTAACCTCTACCAATAATCCCATTGCACCCAAACGCCGACTCTCAATGCACCTGCATGTGATGCAGATGGATTCGTATACAATTCATAGTTTCTAAAGATTTTCCACTCTATCGATTACATCCAAAACCTTAATCCTATCAATGTCGAAATTAATGATGGAGGCCACTGATGACTTCCTCAATGAAGAGAGTTCCTTTGTACTCTCACTCGTTGGAGAATGATTACTGCTCTTACTCAACCTGTCATCCTTGCTCAATCTTGACCCAGCAGCATCAAATTCCTGGCTTTTGCTTATCCCCGGTGTAAGTTTCCTGAAGTCGACACATCGTAGCATTTCTTGGTCTTCTCGGGTAAGCATGGATGCGGGTGCAACAGCTTGGTTCTGTGCTAGTGGCTTCTTTGTGGGAGAACGAATTGGGGATTTACTGGGAGATTTGATGCATCCATTGCTGGACCTAATCTGGCTAATTAGATGGTGAAGCCACACCACCAACTCAAGTATGCATGCCTCGGTTTTATTCTTGTCTGCATGGTGGAGTGTCTCTATCTTGATCAAGTTGGTCTGCCCAGCTTGTTGACTATTCAACTCAGTCCTGAAAGATCAAATGATAATGGTGATGATGATAAATCTGAAACATCTTGCTCCTGGATGTGGCAGATGTCAAAGTTCTCATAAAGCAAGGCAATAGAGAAATGAATCAGATACCAACCCCATGTTCGCCCACTCCCCAACCCAACCGAAGCCATGGTGTGCTCTGAGGATTGTTATACAGCGACCGACAGGGGAAAAAAAAAAGATCATTGGACAAATTCAAGATTCTAGGGAGTCAAAAAGATAATGCATCAGTGCAACATATAAACATGTGTATACAACGATGTTACCTGATCGTATTGTTGGCATGCGGAACAAGCCATTGCAATGTTTTCTCCATTTCAGTTTTGATTTCATTAACAGTGAGCTAACAGTCAAAAAGGAAACAGCGAGCAAATAAAGATCTTATATAATGCGGAATCATCAGATGGCATGGTCAAATTTTTCTTAAGCAGCGGAGGTTGAAAGCTATCATCATGTACCTCTTCCCTGACTGGAAATGATTGTAATTTGGCACATAAAGCGGATTTTATGCTGGGAGGCAATGCATGGTACAATGCATCCCTCGTGTTTGGAGGCACAGAACCTGATCGTGATACCTGTTACGACCACATATTTGTCAGACAGATTTTCCACAACAATAATCAAAATACCATATTAGCGGAAGACAGCACATCAAAGAGAAAAGATGGTAAGAAGGTTATTCCAACAAAAGTGACAATAATTGCATCACAGAGGTGTTCAGAAAAAGTGCTTCAGCACGAAGAATATGAGAAAATTTTCGAACTGCAAGCATGATCCGAAGTATTGCAAACATTTATTTTGATGGATCCAGTGAATTAGTGACAGAAATTACAAGAGTTTCTAAGTATCAATAATCTCATAGAAATTGTCATGAATTACTTTTCCGCAAAGTGCAAAAAAAAAAAAAAAAAAAAAAAAAGGAGGAGAGAGAGAGAGAGAGAAGGGATTTTCCGAAACAGTCAAATAGAAGGGGAGGAACAAAATATTCCACGATCAACATGCATGCACCGAAGGTAGATGTCAGAATTTAGGAACTCACAAGAGTGTCAATTTGAGTGATGATATTTGCATAATGCAATGCAAGGCCAGCTGACCCTAAACTTTGATGACTGCTGGTGGAATCCCTCACAGGTTTATCTCCATCTGAAATTTGATTAAAAAAAAAAAATTTCCATTTACTAAGTAATATACCATAAGAATGAAATGTGCAAACACTATTGCAATTGGCAAATTCACACCATAGAGGAAGGCATAGCATGAAGAAATTTTTTAACATCCACAATGAAACAGCAAAATTCGTGCCAATATCTCCATGACACCGTCAAACAAAAACATGCAGACATAACCATCAATCAACCAAGTTTGGGAATGAATGAATTCACATAAAGTTTTAAAAATGTAACCGATGAAGCTCTCTTGTTGCATCAACCTGATCAGCATGTCCCAGATGCCCTCTTAGATTTTAATCAAATAAAGCATCTATTTGCAAGAACCACTCTGCCTCTAAAATTGCTAGTGAGAAACCTTCTCCAACCACCAATATAAAGGTCCAAGTTTAAGATGGGCAAAATAATGCAATTCGGTCTTCAATTATATCCACTAATAATTTTTTTTTAATATAGTTTATATCAGATTTCAAGTTGAAAGACACTAAATCCACAAAAAAAAAATGCTGCACACGTTATGCACCAGTTAGGAGTATAGTTGACCTTTTCTTCATCTGATATAACAGATGTGATATGCTACGTGGTCTAGAAGTAGCCAATTAAATCTAGAGGTGGAGCTTTCCTCAGTCTACATAACAATTCTTAACATGGTGAAGATCATGTCAGTTCTGCTAGCCCACAGATGGCATAAACAAAATATGTTGTTCATGCTTCAGCCTGCACAAACAAATGATGCTTGAAACCATGATAAGTTTATAACAATCCACCAACTAGAGAATAGCACAAAAGGTAACACATTCAGAAGTAAATTGTAATAACCAACAAAAAACTTGTGATGGCTCATTTAGGGTGTCTGCTTTAATTTCTTCCTTGATCCAAGTTGTTGGCTTGTGCTCCTACATGAAGAAATTTTTTTAATGCTGATACTCATATGCTTAAGCAATATGGCTCTGAATCCTTCACCATCAAATCTAAAAACTATTCACCAAGGATAAATGATAAATGATAAATATCTAGTTTAAAATTTAAAAAGTAAATGAAATTAAAGAGCCAGAAAGAAGGTCTAGACATCCACTCATAGGCAATCATTTTTTAGAACTGAAGCATATGTATTCTGGGACCTTCGAAAAACTAGGATCATGCTTTTCGTATTGCAGGTTCTGGTTTTGCACCAAAAGAAGGTAACCTATATTTACAGCACTGAATATGAAAATGGTTGCATATAAGTGATTAGAAGTAATTATTAAGAAAAACGTACCAGTAATTCCAAAGGCATCATGGATCTGCAGATGTAAAAAGTGAACAATGTCTACCAGCTTCTCCATGACCTACAGCAGAGGTAAAATCGGTTTGCTAATCCAGTAAAAACTTTTCTTTTCAGAACCAGTCATGCACTTGACACCCATACTTAGGGCCCTTCGGCAGCCCAGGCATAAAAATTAGACGCTTCTGAAAGGATCACCATACAGAATATTTACATGCAGGAAGAGTTTGCAATGACATTTACAGGGCATACGGTGAAGAAAGATAACTATAATCATAAACATCGACCCTTTGCCCAGCTATTGGGGGTTGTCAGTGAAGAAAAATAACAATATTTAAATAATAATACAAATGCAGAGAAAATTACATGCTGATGGAAATGCTGACATGTAAATGAATACTAACTATGTACCTCTTCCAAAATTTGGGACCAAAGTGATTTTTTCTTTAAGCTTTTTACATGCTTCCGTTGGCTTTTCAGCTCCTGCCTTAGAATTTGTAGATTGTCCCCTACAGGTCAATGACAGACATTACATGGTACAAAATTAATTATATAAGAGTTATAAGCAACATGAATTATCTCATCTGGTGAGGAAAGACTAAATCTAGTTATTGAATATCGTACTCATGACAACAATGTTGATGATTGAAAGTCAAGGCAACACCCAATGAAGTTAACCAATATCATAAAGAGTAAATATTTTGGTATTTTCTTCATAAATAAATAATAATTTGTTGTCTTGTTGAAAGCTGAGATTGTTTAAAACAAACATTTAAATGAGACTGGATGCAATAGTGCAGTGAGATAAGCATCTCATCAATTTTTTGTGATACACAGATCCCAGTGTTCTAAGCTTCAGTGATGAGATAGCTTATACAGTGATTTGAGCAAGAATTGGTAGCGATGCCAACCTGTTAGCTGTAATGTTCTGCAGATGCATCCTTAATTTCTAAAAGTACAACATTATAATATCCATCTTATACACAAGCATAGCTGATTCTACACCACCCTATCGGTGATGTTGTCCTTACACTGACTCCCGATAGTAGGCTCTAAATTTTCTCTAGAACATTGTGCACTAAAGACAAAGTGCTATTTATACTGCATGGAGTGCATGCCACACAACAAACTACAAGAGTATAATTGGAGACAAAAAGTGTTGTGTTGGCAATTTATCATAATATATTTACTCTTATGTATATTCTGATGAAGTTTATACAGGCCTGATTATCCAGAATGATTCAGCATTCAGCACTCATCAAGACAATCTTATTTTTACACACATCATCAGTGAAACCTAATATAAAGAGCCATTCTTTCCCAAAAACAACAAGTAATCTCCTATATGAAGAAAGCTTAAAACAAGAAGTTGCTGGATAATGGACTTTTGCTGATGTGGATAAATGGGAGGTTCAGGGATGAAAAGCAGGGTACCTCTTTGAGCTGCAGTCAAGTTCTCCTCTTCCTGGTGTTTCCGCCGGTAATCTTGTTCAAATCTATCCAATGCATGCAACTCATGGTACAGTTCCTGAGGGAAAAAAAGTTAGCAACCAAACCAAAACAAATATGGAAATAGGCAAAAAATTATAGGCACTTCTAGAAAGACAGGGCCCTGAAAGGGTAATTGGTGAATTCCTATGACAATTATTATAAAGTTAACTTCTTTATAAAATAAATAAAAACAGTGATGTTATTTCACTGTCCATATGATAGGTCACTTTCTGTGCAGAGGTTTACAGCACCTAAAAGTAAAACATCAATATGAGTACTTATATTACATGCATATTCTATGTACTTGATCATTGCCATGTTAGCGCTAAGTATACAAACAAACATATCTTCAGCAAGCTTCAGGTCAAACAACTAGCTTGTTACACCTTATACTACAATATCCGCTATTCTAATGAGAGATTTCTTTGAAGGCAGTAAAATATCAATGGAAACAAGGCATTCATTAGAGTCATGTCTTACAAGTTGTAATTTTTGCATGATGACTTCAACAGCACATGACAATTCTTCTTGTGCCATAATAACAATCATCATATAAAAATAGATACAGACATGACAAACATGTAGCTAGACATAATTGGGTTGCTTCAAAAGCAAACACAGAGAGAAGGAAGAGCGCAAGGAGTGTTAATGGCATAGGTTGAATTCTTAAATATCTAGAATCATATTTTTATATGATTAAAGTAGTATATTATAGTTAATCTACAAAAATAAATATCATGCATGTGACAATCAACTTAAGTTTCCATTCCAGCCTATTTGAATAAACCTATCCTGAATTATCTAACCTCATCAGGAAATTTGTTTTGGCAGTTCAAGCATTACATTAATGAACTAATTCCCAGTTTAAAGTGGTTCTAGATACAACATTAGATTGCAATGATTTGTTAATGACCTCAATTTAATTAAATTGCATATTTTGGTCAATCATGAATGAAATCAGCATGCACATTTGTAATGATGCTTTATTCTTTATTCACCAAAAAATAAGAATACTCACAGCTGTATACCGAACCAATGTCATCAAATTCTGCATTGCTCCTGCTGACGTTTCTTTCAGCTGCTCCTGAGGTGTAAATTCTGACTCTTGTCTAGAAGATGATGGAGTAAACAAAAAATATAAGCCATGCAATAGATGTCACAAAATGCATTCAAAATAATATACTGCAGAATAAATGGGATATTTACTTGGCAAAATAGCGGTCCAAGTTGTGCCACTGAGGATCTTTACAACGATTACCAAATCGAACAATCTCTCGTGAAAATACTCTCAACTCTTCCCTGTTTAAATGGTCATCAAAACAGGCATGTAGTCCATTTAAAGAAGGCAAAAAAAATTTAACAGAGATTCTTCTCCAAACAAATTATGACTTAGATTGAAATAAAATACTTTCAGGCCGACTGCACACCTTTTGTCAGCTGCAGCAATCCCCAGCAACTCATCCATATCTTTGGAAATTAAATTGTGCACACCTTCTGAGCGAAGCACCGCATTTTTCAAATACTCTATGTTTTCGTTTGAAAGTGATTGCATGAGATTGGCACCCTTGACTATCGTATTTGCAACCTCAAAAGCCAAAATTGATATTTTATTGCCTTTTGTTGCGACTGCTGAAACAAACCCACCACTGGGTTTCAAACTAGTCATGCTGCTACCAAGCGTGTCCAAAACCTCCACTGCTTTTCCAAGTCCGGCAGTACCGGCCCTGCCCCAAAGTGAGCTGGCCTCTGAGACCTGTAACAACATGAATAGCTACATTGGTTGTTTTACTGAAAAATCTCAAAGAAGGAACAGTTTAAGTAATTACACGAGGCTTGCTTATCAAGGTAATAGTTACAAAAAAACAATTAAACAGAGACAAACCTTTTCAAAAAAGGGACATGAGGAAAGTGTGCAATACAATCAGTAAGATGCATATAAAATCAGCAACTCACCCAAATTTATCAGCTATGGTAGATGAAATTCATAAGAAACACAGGCTAAGGTAGATCAAGATACATCAGAAACTGAAAAAATAAAAATAAAAATAAAAACAGCAAACCTAACTCATTTATAGATGTGCCAATCATTCATCACCACATATTTCTACTAAGGATTGCATCTGCTGCCAATGAGGCCTTTTCAGACCTTGGAACTTCCATAACGTTCATTTAGAACCTCTTCTTATCAGAGCCATATATGACATTATTGCACATGAAAATACATTCTCAAAGTTTGACCAGCTTTCATCACTATATACACTACAGATGCAACTCCTAAGTTTCCTTCATACGTACTCATGTCAAGCCATAAGACATTAGAGTAAGAGGAACAAGGGGCAGTTATATTTTGGTTGATGGAATGCCATCCAAATTCCAGAATGAAGAACAAAATAAAACAACCATGTAGGTCATACTGATAAATAGCACTATCCGAAAAATGCAACTTCAGAAACAAACTACTTCAGGGAAGTGAGAATTTCAGTTTCTAGTTGCATGTCATTTGGCTCAACTCATATTGGTAATGTCAGGTATATCGTTAGCCACCTAGTAACAATTTCATCGCCATCAATATGAGAATTGCAAGTTAAATTGAGCCAGGAGCTTTATAGACAGACCTGATGCTTTCTCATGCTCTTTGTTAGAAATATAACAAGTGAGGTATATACATCCAATTCTACATTGTCAGAATCTTAATTTGATGGAAGGACTATCAGCAAAACCTTTTGGATACATATGAAAACAAGTGAATAAAGCATGTATTATTGAGTAACTAAAAAAAATTCCAAAATCGTTGAGTTTGTGAAGTCCAAATTAAATTGGAAAAACAGCGAGACATAAATGTGATTGAAGCAAAGATAGTCCAATAAACTTGGTTGGTATAACATGCCCTTAGAACTTGAAATGTTTCCTATCACAATGAACCAGGAGTACTATGATATGCTTAAGAAAGCCTGTTATATACTTTCTTAAAGTATCATAAGAATAGGAGGAATTTTTGGAACAAGGAAATTAACTTTAAATTTACACACACACATATATGACGGCGAGACTTGGTGTAATGGAAAGGTTGCTTCATGTGACCTAGGTGTCCCATGTTTTAAACATGGAAATGGCCTCTTCGCACACATGGGTGAGGTTGCATACATCTAACTCTCCCCAAGCCCCACAATGGTGGCAGCCTCGTGCACCATGACACCCTTCATATATACAATGAATGTCTTGGATCATGGCTGGTACCTATTAATGCATGTCTGCCACTAAAGGTGTAGAATCTTAAGTTTTCCAAGTCAATTTCCAGTCAAGTGCTTTAGTTCTCACCTCGGAATCTTGATGCACTCTGTTTATGTTTTCTGGAAAGCTCTAAGTAGGTGATGAACTAATGTATAAATCATTTCGCTGATGGATTAATTCTACATATCAGTGAAATATTGTAGGGTACCATTTGTTGAACAGGGAAGAAAGGAAAGTTATTATTGGAAGTCTTTGAGGACCATTTTAATGATGTTAAAATAGTATGTTTAAAGTCTTGTTTAACTTGTAGTTTAGGTTTTGATTGTTCTAAAATCATTAAGATTGTATTTGAATGGTTTAGCTGTTTCTCTAAACAAAGTTCCATGGGAAGCTGAATTTTGTGAGCTTAATACTGATTGTTGACCAAATTACTGATGGCCAGCCAGCAAGCAACCCCTATAATTAGAAGAAATCTCCTGTATGCAGATTTGATTCATCTATTGAAGTTCCACAAATTCAACATGATTTTGTAGCATTTTCTAATCTTTTGATCTTCTTTTACTCTTCTGTGGTTTCTTCTCTAGCAACTGCATCAACTATGCTTGTGGTTTGCATCACTTGATGTAATATATGATACCAAGATATGTTCTGAGACATGCCACAAGAGAAAATTAAAATAACCTAAGGAATGCAGGAGAGTAAATATATATGTAAGACAGTACTTCAGTGTTGACTACCTCTACTAGTTTTACAACAACAAAAAAGACACATCTTTTGAAAATAAACTAGATATTGGGCTCATCCGAACAAATTATGCATCTTAATGTTATTTATACATCCTTGTGTTTTCAGATTGACAACTTAAACATATAATGCAAATACTAAGCAAATTTAAACAATCAACCAACTTCTCTGATCATTTTGGTTTGTAACTGTTCTCTCTCTCTATATATATATATTGGTCTGGTTTGCTTAATTACAAGTTCTATTTCCTCCATTAAGTTCACATCACAACTCTGCTATCTCCATCCTCTTTCCTCCATTCTGCAAATCATTTGTACCCATCACTGTTATAAACAATGCATTCTACAGGTTTCTGTTGGAAAAGTGTTAGGAACCACCAAGAAAGATCAACTCCAGCTCCATATTTTAAAAGAGTCATGCCATACTATTGGTAATAGATGTAAGCAGCTAAAATCAGCTATCAATGGATGTCAATGATTTTGTCTGTGCTTTTTGCCTCATATTTATGTATTGAACCTCAAGATAACAAAATCTTATTCCAGGGCATCATTAAGATGGAGTTTATGTTATGCTTTTATAGCTTCTTTGACACAACACATTTTAGACTGATTGAACAGAAGCAAAAATCGCTTAAAACAGTAAAAATTCAGCAAATCATATGATTAGCTTGAACTGTTGATTAATGTAATTCTAGTGAATTTTCATAATAGACTTCATGTCATATTTGCGGTAGAACTATATCCGTTTAACCCAATTTTTCAGTTCAATTTTTCAAGCTTACAAAAAGAAAAACAAAATATTGATCCCCTAATCATCCATACATAATCATAGAAAATAATCCCTGACTAAAACATCATACAAAACACAGTCTATTCTTTATATAATATCATTCAAAACAATATAGTTTCCCTTAGTAATCAGAACAGAAGGAAGCTATCCAAGAAAGGACTTGCCTTGGCCGTCGCGATCTTCCCAGAGGAAGCTGGCTTTGACTTAGTTGACTTGGATTTCTGGGAAAGAACTCTGGACAACTGTGTCTCTTTGGGATCTTGGGGCTCTTTGGGTACCGAGTAGGGTTGTTCATGCAACCCCTTCTCCTTAGTTTCAGCCACCGCTGCAGTCTTCAAATTGCTCTTCTTCTTCCCTTGAGACTCATAACCAATCATGTCATCATCTCTGGGGTCAATAGCACTAAGAGTGATTTCGCTTGGCGATTTATCAACAGCGGCTCCCTTCGAGCAAATCCCTCCCATGGTGTCGAACCTTCTTCTATTCCATCAATTCTTTCTCACTCTTCTCATACGGAAACAAGTAAACTGCCTGAGAAACGAAGTCAATGGCGAATTATTCCAAGTGGAACACTGTCGGATCCGACTTAAACTGCAATAAGAACTCCAATCCATCAACAGACCTCTGGAAACAAGAAGCACAGCAAAGAAGAAGCCCAAAACTAGCAAAAAGAAATGGTCTTTACTATCGAAGCAAGCGAATGAGAGCCACCCAATCCGCCAAGAATCAGAATCCCAAAGATTGGAGCAAACAAAACCCAAAGCCAGAATCAGCGCAAAATGGTGCGATCCTTGAGCGATCCAACGCAAGAAAAACAAGGAGAAAAGAGAACAAACCTCTGGGGACCGAATTCCGGGAGAGGAGGAGGGCCAAACAAAGGGGAATTGGTGGACCGCTAGATCGATCCGTGGCTCAAGAAGCAATCTTTCTCTCGGAGATGGCGTCAAGGAGGAGGAGGGGAGGGAGGGAGAGAAGGGTGGTTGGCTGGCTTCTGCCGCGACGGAACACCGAGTCCACGCGAAAGATATTTAGAAGCCAAACCCCACGCGGTGTCCGAGGAGGAGCTGGTCAAGCATAGCTTCCCTCTCCCTTCCTACCATTGGATAAATTATAATTATTTAGCTTCTAAAATCCCATACCCACTCAACAAATCTTAGCCATCTTCGCCAATAATCATGATAAAGCGGGGGAAAGAAAGAAAAAGAAAGGCTTAGATTTTAGAATTTTTCTTTGGCTCGGCTGAAATCAATATAAGCATGAGGTTGCTTGTTCGTTGTTTGAGGGAGAGATTTGTGAAATGCAAAGCTAATTAAAATTTTCAATGGTATTAACTATATTTAATAAATATTAGTAATCCATCAAGAATTTATATGTTCCTGAATTATATATTAAATAACTAATTTTGCACCCACATATTACACGCAGATTATAAAACTAATTATTTTTTAAAAAAATATTTATAAATAATAAAATAATATTTATATAAATTTTTAGTATTAATTTATATTTTTAACTATATATATAAATGAATTTTAATTATAAGAATGCAATAATATCATATTTTAACAACATAATTTAATTTACATAAGTAGAATTCAATATAATTTTTTAATAATTTAAAATTTGATTTTAATATTTTAAAGATTGCTAGATAGGAGGGTCCAAATATATAATATAGGAAAAATTAATTTGTATCCAAATGGCATTCGAATTGGCAGTTTATCTGGATAGTTTCAAATATTAAAAAAAAATTTCTTAATTTCTACTTTTATATATATATATATATATATATATATATATATATATATATATATATATATATATATATATATATATATATATATATATATTTGATTGTTGATTGTATGGCAGTTGATCATGTTTTCAGCATTTTTATTTTTCATAACTAAGATATTATGATAATAGCAAAATTTGTAACCCATCAAAATTTAATTGGTCCATAGCATAAGCAAAGGATCATGCATGTTTATTGCCCAAAATAGTATAGAGGGCAAGCAAGAAAAGAATGCAAGAACGTGATATACTTGTTGTATTCCAAATTTGCTATTGGATAATCCTACCAAACCCAATAGTTATCCTTTCATAACCATATACCAAATTATATTAATTTCCAGCGAAAACCTCATCTATCACTTCCCCTTCCAAGTCCATTTGCACCATTTTGACATTTTTCCTCCATTTTTAACAACTAATTCAGCATACATTCAACATTCCTCGTTTCAAAGGTGCCTCATCTAGTCCGCATCTGACATGACCATACAATCTATACTTAGTTTTAAAGAAAACTTATTTCAAAGAGCCATTTTTCATGGTTGGACAACAACAATTGGAATTATCGCACAATAAGTTTGGATCAAACATGTTGCGAAACTGAAATTATAAATTGACATGACACCTAATATTCTTTTCATAGAAACATGTGGTGCATCATTTAAATTAAAAATAGAATGCATAACTTTCATTTTTATCTACACCTCTTATGCATCCAAAGTTAAATATAAGAATATCATTCACAAACCATATTGGCATCCAAACAACATGCATCTAACTCTGTGATCCTTGGATCAAGGAATTTGAAAGTGTTCGGAGCTATCAAATTTTTATTGATCAAATAGGGTAAGATTGTATCTTTCATGTGAAAGAATGATTAATCTTTTTTTCACAATATCAATCATAATCGTATCTTGCATAATTTTTAAAATATTTTAATATCTTTCTTATATCTTTTTGTGTCAATCTTGAAGAATCCAACAATTGATATCACAAAAGAAGGGAAATTATTCTTTCACCCGAAAGATGGAACCTTGCAAGGTACTCCGGGCATGCGATATTGGCTTGCCATCCCCACATATATCTTTCTATATACTACTAAATGAAGAAGAGAGAGCCTAAACACATTTATTTGGTCAGTTAAAGTCTTCTTGGATCCTAGCAAAGCCGGCTCTACATGGCTCATAATTTTGTGTTTGGCATGCGAGGCAGAGCCACTAGAATTAGGCTCAAAGCGGCAATTCAACGTTGCAATTTTAAAGGGCATATGCATCCAAAAATCCAGTCACCCTGTCACCGTCGATTCAAACGCTGCCCCTTTTCGGAAGGAGACGTCTTTGGACTTCTTTCTCCTTGCGACTTGGACATGGTTGACCAGGATAGCAACTAGACATGAGTATCGGGCTTTGCCTGACCCTGCCTGACTTTGACCCAACAGGCTTGGTATTGTAGCTGATCGTGTCAAGCATAACATATCTCATAAATGGATCGTGCCGTCACGGCACGGTAAGCATAAAACTCTCATTCGACATGATCCTAGGCTCGAAAATTGGTGGATCGGGCTTGGCACGGCCCGTTGACTCGTCAGACCCTCTTTTTTTTTAAGCCTTAACGGGCCATGCCAGGCATGACCCGCAACGGCTCCAAACGGGTCATACCAGACATGGTCCATAATGGCTAAAATTAGATTTTTTTTTTATTTTTTAAGAATTAAAATGGCTAGTTTTCTTATTTTTATCATTTTAACCCCTTCAACGGCCAAAAAATGGCTAGATTGAGGGGTATTTTGGAAAAATAAAAATTTAGGACTTCTATAAATAGAATTTTCCTCTTTCATTTTCACCATATCAATTCATCAAACCAATTCTCTCTCTTTAATCTTCCTACTTCTATTTGTTCTCTCTTCTAGCAATTCTTCTCTCTTTCATTAAATATTTAGTACATAGCAATTATAGTTTAGCAATTCAATAGTCATATAAAAAAAGGGAGCATCTCTCTTTTGGAGGTCGTAGTTTAAGAGTAGCTCTACAAATCCAGCTCTCTGACTATCTGACCTCCAGCGGCCTGGCCCTCCTCCTCCGGCTTTCCAATTCTCTAATCTCAGCTCCACCTTTTCTTCCTCTTTAACTCTATAATTTAATTTTCTTTTGCTGGTTACTATTTAGTTTTTATTTTTTTATATTTACTTAGTTTAGATGACAAGTTATGATAATAAGAGTATAGTCGGCACCGCTGGGCATACCGACATTTATCTTCCTATTTCGGAGGAGGATGAAACTCTTCCTACTCCCTCTGAAGCCACTTCTGAGGAAGTTGGATCCTCTTTCTATAAAAAGACTAGCACTGTGTGGAATGATTTTGATAGAGTTTTGATAGATGGACTCTATAAGGCAAAATATAAAAAATGTACCAAATTATATAGTTGTACCAATACTGGAAGAACTGACCATTTGAAGAGACATCAAGAGTCTCATGGGATAAGTGATTCTCGTCTTTAAAGCACTCTTAATATACAAGGGGTTGCTCTTGTTGAAACTTTTGCCTATAATCATAAAAATCAAAAAAAGACACTTATAAAATGGATAATTAGAGATGAATTACCCTTTAGCTTATGTGAATCTTTCAATTTTGAAAAATATGTTCAATTAGCTTTATAATCTGCTTATAGAAGAAATAGTAGACGTACATTTAGAATAGTAGCTATGACAAATTATTTAGCAATGAAGCATGATTTAATTAGTAATCTTTCTGCTTTAAATATAAAAGTATCATTAACGTTTGATATATGGACTGTATCTATAAGTAGTATGTATTTTATTTCTATTACTGCTCATTACATAGATAATGATTGATAATTAAATAAGTGTATTCTTGCTTTTCATTCATTTGATTATCTCCATTCTGGCCAACAAATTTCTAATGTTATTTATCAAACTACAACTGCATATGGTATTAGTAGCAAAATTATGTCTGTTATATTTGATAATGCATCTAATAATAATGTAACTATCCAATTATTGAAAGACTATTTTCGTCCCACTGTTAATGAAAAATTATTTCACATTAGATGTGCATGTCATATTTTGAATCTTTCTGTTCAAGCTGAAATGGATATGGTTCAAGATATAATTATAAAAATTAGAAATATGGTATCTTTTATTCATGCTTCAAGAGCACGATTGTAAGAATTTAAACAATTATGTTTAGACCATGATAAATATTTTAAAAAATTTAAACTTGATGTAGTTATCCGTTGGAACTCTACATATATGATGATTCATGATGCATATCTATATAAAAATTTATTAAATGCATATATAAATGATCGCATATTAGAATTTTTTTGACTAAAAATGATTGAAAAAAGAAAAAATTTTAGAAGATTTTTTAGTTAGTATTTATAATGCTACAAATACTCTTTCTGATGTTTATTTTCCACTCTCTTGTGCATTTTTACAACAATTATATATAATTTATGGTCAATTTACATAATATAGATTTGATGATGTTTTAATGCCTATTATTTATGAAATGGAAAGAAAATGGAATCAGTATTGGGATATGGTATGTTCTATGCATAACTTAGCTGCTGTATTTGATCCACGGATCAAATTAAGTGGCATACATATTTTACTTGATGAAATTGGTAGATATATGAATTATGATTCTGAAGAATCTAAAGCTGAGGTAACTCAGCTACTTCATGATATTTTTGCATTATATGATGAAAAGCTTCGTGGATCTAGACAGTCCACATCATCTTCACAATCAACTTCTAGTACCTCTCATTCATCATCTATTTTTTCATTTCTTGCACATAAGAGACATTCACATGCATTTTCTTCATCTGCATCTTCTTCATCTTTAAGTAATGAATTAGAATTTTATTTACGAAATGATATATCTTCTGTATTAGATGAAAATCAAATAGAAAATCTTGATGTATTGGCCTGGTGGAAGAATATAAAAAATCAATATCCTATTATATCTGCAATTGCACGTGATATTTTAGCTGTGCCAATGTCTACAGTAGCATCGAAATCAGCTTTCAGTACAGGTCGACGCATTTTGGATGAAAAGAGAAGCAAGATGACGGGCAAGACAGTTGAGATGCTGCTCTGCTTTAAAGATTGGTTGGATGCGGAGGTGAGACTTCAGAATAAAAGAGACATGATACTGAATCTGATGACGAGGATGACACAAATATAATAGATAATTAGTAAGATTTATTTTTAATTCTTAATTTTTAAAAATTATATATTTTTATTTTTTATTTATTGAGGTGAGTCACCTATATTTTCTTATCAGTTCACTCTCTTTGTATTCTGGAGGTTAGACCTAGCCCCCCTCCATCTTTTGTATAATTTTGATTTATATTAATAAACTGATAGGGATCCATGCCAAACCCTCCATCATTACAAGATGATTTTTATTTTTACAAAAAAATTTTAATATCTTATATTTTTTTATTTATCCACCAACTTAATTTATTTTATAAAAATTATTTTTTAAAATAAAAATTTTAAAGAGGCTATAGCGTATCAAATGGACCGTGCTGAGCCTAGGCCGTGCCATCCTAAGCCCTGAAGGGCCGTGCCGGGCCTGGGTCGCGTGCTACCAAACCCCAGCCCAGCTCGACCCTCTAGCGTGCCCCGCTATAGTGCTAAATGAAAGTGGGCCATGCCTGGCACGACCCAGTTCGTGCCATGTGCCATGCTAGGCTGGCCCATGGGCGGTCGCCCACCTCTAATAGCAATAGATGAAGCCGCCGTTCGGGTTAGGTTAATGCTGTCTGAAACTTGAATTTACGTTCCTTTGGTTCGAATCAGATTCATTTTCTAATGCCACCTATTTTTGGGGGTCTTCTAAAGTGACGAAATCATGGCGTTGTGAAGGGAGATTCCATTGGGGTGAGTGGCCCTACGAGGCTTTGTCTTGATTTGAAGCAAGAGGATCACAAGAAGAAAGTAAACCATACGTCCCTTTCTTTACTTTCAGGTCGGCAACTCAATTTTTTCTTACATTTTCCAAGAGCTCGTTTTGGTTCAGAAAGACCTTTTCTTTCCAAGAAATTATTTTCTCATATAATTTTGATATATTTAATTGATCATAAAAAAATAATCTATTTTAAAATAACTTATATTTAACTGAACATCTATTTTTCTGAAAAAAAATATATTATATATTTTTACCCCTAAATTTTATATAAATAATAATATTAGATTTATATTAATATATTATAATATAATATTAGATCATAATTATTTATTATATTAATATAATAATAATATATATGTATTAATATTATGTTAATATTATACTAATATTTTTAATATTATAAATATAAATATAAATATAAATATAATATTAATGTTGCATTAATATTAATAAAAATATTATATTAGTATAAATATTAAAATAATATTAATATATTATAAATATTATATTATTTATATTAATATAAATATTATATTATATTAATATATATTAAGATAATATTATATTAATATTTATAAAAATAATATTTAATAATATTTTTGAAAATTTGTATGCTCTACAATCACATATTTGCAAAAATAATATTTTTGAAAAAAAAAAAAGAGCTATTACTTCTCATCTTATGAGAAATCCCAAAACCTACCTCCCTTATAGATTTCTATTTTTCATGAAATATAAAAAATATTTTTTATAGAAATTTTTTTTTTCATTCTATCTCTTAAAACTCTAAGCAAACAAATGGCTCGCTCTCCATTTTTCGGAAATTACCTCTTTCTCTCTCCACTTTTCGTGAATCAAACGAGTCCTAATAGATCTATTTGGTTCATAAGAAAAAAAATTTCAGTAGAATTTTTTTATCTAAATTATTGATATTTAAAACATAATTTATATATATTTAATTGATCATAAAAAATTAACACATATTAGAATAATTTATATTTAGCTAAGCATCTACTTTCATGAGAAAGTTGTATAAAAGATTTATTATATTTAAAAAAAAATTATACATTTCTATCTAAACGCTTAAGGGCATTTTTTAAAAAGAATATCTCAATTTCCAGCTAGTAAAAATTAGACTTTCCTATATTCTTTTTTATGAAATATAAGAATCTAATTCCTATAGAAACATTATTTTTCTTTTTTTCTTCTTTAAAAACTCTGACCAAATATAAGATCTTTCTTTATTTTTTCATTGACTATATTTTCCCTCTGTTCCCATTGACCATACTTCCCCCCTTGGGCAAAATGAGTCCTGAACTGGAGCATCCCAAAAAGGCAAGGTCGCCCACATATGGAATTTACAGCAATACTCTCAAGTTAAATTTCAGAAAGAATTAAATAAATTGTTCACCATTCAATCACCAGTTGACCCAATTAATCACTAAATCTATGAAAAAAATTATGGCGTATCCACAGAGATCCAGCAGTTTGAGGTTGTGGCTCTTTAGTTCAAAGACTCCGGTTTATATTATCAGAATATATATATTATATATATATATATATATATATATATATATATATATATATATATATATATATATATATATATGTAATACCTGATGAATTACTCAAACGAACATTTCACTGAGACATGGAAATGTGGATTAACTTGATTTTACAATACTGATTTCATCATGCTCGAGATATTAAGTAATACAACTACATAATATGGGGCCATTCCAAAAGAACAAACTGTATCAGCCAAAGAATAAAAGGACATGCTATAAGTTCGCAAATAAAAAATCTCAAGAACCCATAAAAGACAATTCCTTCAACGTTCATCAATTGCAGGCCTCTCTCATCACAGAACTGAGATAACAGCTGCATTTCCATGTCAAGATCTTCCTTTTTTGTTGATAGCAAACAAAAGCTTGATATCTTTTGGGATTAAAACTAATATGAAGAAAGCAAAAGAACTCTTTGGAGAAAAACCATCCACTCAAGCTAAATTATCCCACTGTTCTATGATCTTATAAAAATGGTAAGAATTGCATGTTTAGGAATCTTTGATACACGTCGGTGAAACCATACGCAATGTTGTCGGGGCCACTTACAGAGAATCTTTTGGATTTGGGAATGAGGATGTGACAAACATATGAAATTCGCCTATCAATCATATGAAGGTTAAAGCTTCATGTACCACTCAAACTTAATTGTTTGGTGCACTTTCACTATAGTTCATCACTATAGTTTACTGTGTCAGAACGACAGCACCGTAAAGGCCACCGTTGTGATCAAAAGTTTAGATGATTGGGATGGCTCGGTCTTTGTGCTCGTGCGCATGAGATATTGTCCATTTTGATCTCTAGCATGAAGATGCCATCTTAGGTCTTACAGTTTTGTTCTTCAAAAGATACCTTGCGGGTGAGAGAAGATCCTATTGTATACGAGACATACTCTTCCATGACTCATAACCTATAACTACACTCCTCACACAAGAGCCGCCAAGAAAGCATACTCAAAATGTGAGGCAGGAACATTGGTGCAGCAACTGCCTTGCTTTCTGCTGAGGTAACAGATTGCCAGACTTCATAATCTCTGCATCAATCCCAAAGTTTGTCACAAAAAGAATTGTAATCAACAACATGCAACTTTTGTTGAGAAGACTGCAACATTCTAAACTACCTTCACATGGAGCAGATGACTGGTATTATACAAGAGGTGGTTCTCATTTTGTTAGTCTCAATTTCTTCATACCATGATTTCATGCATGCAGCCAGGTTCTTGTGTACGTCGAAAATGTGCACACAATACTCCTCGTGCAATATGAAATTATTTATAAGAAGGTAACCTACCTTTAAGAGCACTTTCTTATTGATTGGATTTCAACACAAGGCCTTCCAGTTCATCGATAATTGCAGCATAGCAAAAGAAAAATTGCTCCTGAAAATCATCGAGGAAGACAAAAAAATTCAGCCATTCTGAAAGTCGAATAAAAAGTGTTTTCACAATGACTTATATTTTAGTTTTAGATTTTGATGCAACGACGGACGATTTAACAGTTTGGAAAATCATGGGTAAAATATATTTCTGTTGTTCAGAATCAGCACTCAAATCTTTCATTTTTTTCATAAATTATTCATGACCAATGATTTTAGCATTCTTCAGTTTCATGTAATAAAATTACAACCTTCAAAAAAAAAAAAAATTTCGTTTCAATATCACATTAGAAGAATCATCAATTTCCTACACAAAAGTTTCAAAGTTCAGTCGCTGATCCAGTTACGATATCTTTTCCTTTTTTGCATAATATAATCATTTCTTATGAACCATCCTTAATTTTCTTATGCAAACACCAAAATCATATGATTATCTTTTTGATAAAAATCTGACCTGAAGTTTACATGAAAATACTCCCCATCCACCGAGATCTGATTTAAGTAATAGTTTAACAAGATCTAAGGATAAGGATCCTTTGGGTGGCATTGTGAATTGTACGATAGGTGCCAGTCCTTCCAAAAGGCAAAACCCTTATGGCTGCACCCTGCGCCCCTCTTTGTTAAGTAATAGTTTAACAAGATCTATTAGAATACCTCTCATGACTAATACCAACCTCTTATGGCTGCACCCTGCGCCCCTCTCTGACAAAAAAAAAAAAACACACACACACACACACAGATAGAGACGGAGAAAAAATATAACGATGCATGCTAATGAGAATACCCGCATGGACGAACTCATGCTATGAAATCAAAATTTCTAGATATGGATACCATCTCAAATGCAATGCACGCATTTATGGTAACCACCATTCAGTTTTATTCGGAACAAATTATCTTTCCATGGCTTGCAGAAAAGCAAAAACCGATGAATAAGGACGGTTTAATAGAAAAATGTAAATTTATTTGTACAAATATTTGCAACTGCAGTTCAAAGGCGAAAAGGCATGGCATCTAATTTTTCCCATTCAATTCATTTTATCTCTTCGTGCTTCACCTCCAAGCAATGCAGCACTGACGACGACTTACCGATTCTTGTACCCTTAGTGAAAGCACTTGTTTTTCCAAATTCTCTCAGCCTATTGTCTGCTTTAAAAATAATCACCATATTTTTTTCATCATCTCATTATTAGGAAATGAGATGACCGTCTAATTTCTAGAACCTAATAATGACAATCAGTGGAAGCAAAGCGAAACGGTGGGATGCAGTTATAATATGAAGCATAAAGAAAATATCGATGCCATGCGTAACCATGGTCTATAGCAACGATCAAAATCATTATAAAAAATATGAAAAAATTATTGATACCAATAGTAAACCCATCGATAGATGGCATCGCTAAAAACTATTGCCACCTGTTGCCGTGGTTTTGGTGAACGTTCACTACAAGAAATAGTCATAATTGCAACAAAAATTAGAAATAGATTTTATCTATTTCTAATTTACAATGAATTTAAAATAAAATAAAATAAAATATATTAAAAGATATTAGAAATTATTTAGAAACGAATTTGTAATGGAATTTAGAAATGAAAAACTTTTCATTTTTAAATTAAGCTAGCACTAATATTTGGCGGAAAATTTTGAAATAGTTTAGAAATGAAATTGTAGCGAAGATCAGAAATAGAAAGCTTTTGGTCGCTAAATTTAGAAATGGATAATAATTTCATTTCTAATTTTTAAATAAATAAAGTTTTTATTTTAAATTTAAAAATCAAAGTACAAAATGTTGCTAAATTTAGAAACGGATTCATTGTCTGTTGCTAAAATAGAAAGAATTTTTTTTTCATTATAGATTTTAGCAATGAATATTACTTTCGTTTCTATTTTATTAATGAAAAAATCATCCATTTCTAAATTTAGCAATGGAAAAAAATTCTGTTGCTAATGTTAGCAACGAAAAAAAATTTTGTTTCTAATTTTAAAAATGGAACGAGATTTTATTTCTAATTTACCAATCGATAATTAATATACATTTCTAATCTTTACAACAAAAAATTTTTATTTATAATGTATTTCAAAATTAAAAATTATTTTAATATTATTTTATATTTTATAATAAATTAAAATAAAATTTTTAAGTATTACGTAAATTAACTTAATATATTATTAATTAATATATGTATAACCAATTCAGCTATCTATTATATACAATTCAGTTATCTATTATATATATATATAAAGAATACTCTATGGAGGAGCATTATAGTTTTGCCATCTCAGCATCTCAGATAATTTTAGTTGTACCATGTGAATTATTATTTTATTATTAATAATAATTTAAAATATTATTTTTAAATAATAATAAAATAATATTTTAAAAATAAAAATAAGAAAGAAATAAGAAACAAAAAATATTTTAAAAAATTATTATTTTAAAAAATAAAATATTATAAAAATAATATTATTATTTTTTAAAATATTAATTTATTTTTATTTTATAAAGATAATATATTATTTTTAATTTTAAAAATAATAACATAATAATTTATTTTTTTAAAAATAATATTTTTATTTTTTAAAAAAATAATATATTTTGATATCTGAATCGATCCATCGGATTAGATCAGATTAAATCTAATAAATTATCTACAAATAAAGCATGGTACTCCGTTGATTTGAAAGTCAAATCTCCATATTTAATAGCCTTCAAAAATTTGTAGAAGTTATGAGAAAAAGCGAGAAGATGAGGATGCGATCAGAATCGATATTTGTTGAGAGAGAAGGAGAGCCATGATAGGGCAGCACTGGTGGACACGGAGAACGTATGAGAAGAAGGTAAAAAATAATAATAAAAAAATATTATTTTATTAAAAAAAAAGAAGAGAGAGTTTCTCTCTTTCTTCGGTGGTGATGCCGAGGATAGCGGTACTAACAAGCCGAAAGGTACGATCGAAATCGATATTTATCAAAAGAGAAGAAGAGTGGTGGTGGATTGATAGGGGGTGGTGCAGAAAAGATATGAGAAGAAGAAAGGAGGCAGGGGTGCGATCGAAATTGGTATTTATAGAGAGAGAAGGGCCGTGGTAGGGAGATAAGGGGTGTACCTACACCAACGAGCGCATAAAAGATACGAGAATAAGAAGAAAAAAATATAAAATAAAATATTATTTTATAAAATAATAAAAAATATATCATACATATAATTAATAAATAAATAAAATATAAAAACTAAAAATATTTATTATTAAATATTTTAATAATTATGGATCGTAATTATCTATCCTGCACATTACACGGGTCTTCCACTAGTTTTAACTATGAAAACATTTGATGATGACCATCTTTTAATTATTCTCATATCGATAATTTCATCTAGTTGATGTATCTATTAAAATTAATTTAGTAGTTTTTTTATTTACACTAAAATATAGGAGTAGGTTGGATTTTTTACTTTTTTAAATTAGAAATGGAATGGTAATTTGAATTATTTTCGTTGTTAATATTTTTTTTAATACCGTAATTCATGTAATTCTTTTTTTACTGTTCATGCCCTTCCCGACTTTTCTTTCCTTCCCAACTTTTCGATTTCGCTGAAGACCTCATCCGACCAGCAGCAGCAGCAAACGACGGTGGCGGGATCGATGGCAGCGAACAGCGGTGGTGGGATCGGCGGCAACGAATAGTGGTGGTGAGATCGGTGGTAGCCTCTTCTCCGATGAGTAATCATAAATTTTTTTTTTTTCCTCCAAATCTTCGATGAATGGGGATCGGCCCTCTTCTCCGATGAGTAATCATAAATTCTTTTTTTTTCCTCCAAATCTTCGATGAATGGGGATCGGCCCTCCGCCTCCTCCTCCGATCGACCCCCTCCTCCTTCGCCTCTGCCATCCAGGACCTCCTCTCTCCGCTCGGCTGCCTACCCCTCCGCTCGGCCCCCTCCCTCCTCTGCCTCCTCCTCCTCCTCCGCTCAGCTCCCTCCTCCCTCCGCTCCTCCTCCGAGTGGCGGGACATCCTCCTCCTCCTTCGATCGACCCCTCCCTCCTCCGCCTCCTTCACCGTCCGGGACCTCCCTCTCTTCGCTCAGCTCCCTCCTCCCTCCTCCTCCACCGTCCGAGATGGTATGGATGAATTTTTTTTTTAAAGAATGCTGTCTGCTGATTGGGAGCAGTGGATTAGTGATTCGAAAACTAATAAAACCCAACTAGCTACCATGTGACTTTCCTTATTTTTTATTTTTTTTACTATTAAATTACAAACAGCTTGCTAATAATAATAATATTATTATTAATTTTAATTTTATTTTTTTAATAATGTTTGATTTTTATATTTTATATTTTTTATTATTAAATTATAGGCAGCTTGCTAATAATAATAATTTTTAAATTTTTGTAATAATATTTAATTTTTATATTAATTTTTTGATGATGTTTAAAATTTTATAAGAAAATTCTATCAAATTTTTTGTAGAGTTTTTCTTAAACTTAGAAACCCGTTGTATTAATTTTTGAATGAACATACATTATCCATTTTTATTGGAAGTAACATTGCATTTTCGAATGGGCTAGGTCCTTATCTTTCAATGTAAAAATGGAACTATAAGAGATTTAGGTATATATTATATATTTAATAATTATATAAAAAGCTAATATTCTCTGATAATAACATAGATTGACAACATGAGTTCGGATCGGAGGTGGATATATTCTAGGCTTAAGGATGGCTTATTAAATCAAGATTTCTTGCAAGGTTTAAAAAAATTTATTGATTTTGCTAAAAGGCATCCAGAATATATGGACGGGGACAAACTCAAGTATCCATGTAATTTTCGTAAGTGTCAGAATCGTAGCTTTGTTGACGAGAATACGGTTAGATATCATTTGATGAAGTATGATTTTGTATCGAATTATTATCAATGGATTCTGCATAGAAAATCAGAAGAGTGAATGTTGAAGTTAATCAAAACATGCAATTTAAGATAGAAGTGTCTATTCCCGATATTAGGACTACATCATCTAATGCATACCAGCAGATGGTAATGGATGCTGCAGATCCTGATTTCTTTTCAATTGATACGGAGGAACCTCCAAATCCATCAGCTCAGAAATTGTATGACATGTTAGAAGCTGCTGAATAGGAGGTATGGTCAGGTTGTGAAAACCATTTGCAGTTATCAGCTGTTGCGAGGATGTTGAATATAAAGGCAGAACATCATTTGTCCGAGAGATGTTTTGATGACATCTGCCAATTTTTTAAAGAAATATTATCGACTGATAATGTAATGATAGACAACTTCTACAATACAAAGAAGTTGGTCCAAGCCTTGGGAATACCAGTAGAGAAGATTCATTGCTGTAATAATGGATGTATGATATATTGGGGCGAAGATAGTGAATTAACAAGTTATAAATACTATAAGCATCATAGGTACAAGCGATGAAAAGGAGGATCTTATAAGCATAAAATTAATGTTTCATATAAGACGATGTATTACTTTCTCCTCATGCCAAGGTTGCAAAGACTATATGCATCGAATGCAATGGCGAAGGAAATGAGATGGCACACTGAGCATGAGGTTGAAGAAGGGGTTATGCGTCATTATTCGGACGCACCTGCGTGGAAGCATTTCAATAAAACATATCATTGTTTTGCATCAAAAATTTGAAATATAAGATTAGAACTGTGCACCGATGGGTTTCAACCATTTGGACAATCAGATCAATAATATTCTTCTTGGCCTGTCATTGTCACTCCATACAACTTGCCTCCTTGGTTGTGTATGAAGGAGGAGTATATGTTCTTAACTATAATTATTCCTAGTCCCTAAAACCTAAAGGATAAGTTGGATGTGTACTTGCAGCCTCTAATTGTAAAGTTGAAATAGTTGTGGGACATTGGGGTTGAAACGTACGATGCTTCAAAGAAGAATAATTTTCAAATGCATGTTACACTTATGTGGATGATAAGTAATTTTTCTGCATATCAGGATGGAGTATTGCAGGTAGGATCGTTTGTTCATATTGCATGACGGAGTCAGACGTATTTACTTTGACAAACAGTCATAAACAATCATGGTTTGACAATCACCGTAAGTTCTTAGCTCCTGGTCATTCATTCAAAAGAAACAAAATAGCTTTTAGAAAGAACAAAACAGTAACAAAAATAGCTCCATCCATTCTATCTAGTGCTGAGATTTTGAAATAAATAGATGATTTGGGATTAATGAAGGTTACAGATCTGGGTGCAGATGAGACTAACTCCCATATTACTAAGACTAGTGGTTGGAAGAAACAAAATATTTTTTGGGATTTATTTTATTGGAGTACGAATCTCATTCGACATAACCTTGATGTTATGCACATCGAGAAAAATATGTTTGAAAATATTTTCAACACGGTAATAAATGTTGAAGGAAAGACTAAGGACAATGCCAAATCAAGGAAAGATTTGAAGGAATTATGTTATCGGCCTGAGTTGGAATAGAACGAAGCAACAAAAAAATATCTAAAGGCATGTTACACTCTAGACAAACAGTCAAAAGCAGTGTTGTACGAGTGGCTTAAAAATTTGAGATTCCCAGATGGATAAGTGTCAAACATGGGCAGATGTGTGGACATGCAAAAGTTGAAGCTGTTTGGGATGAAAAGTCATGATTGTCATGTTTTTATACGAAGATTACTCTCCATAGCATTTCATGAACTACTGCCAGCAAATATTTGGCAGGCATTGACAGAATTGAGTAATTTCTTCAGAGAGCTAACTTGGATTGTAATCGAAGAGGGAGACATGTTATGAATAAATGAAGAGATTTCTTTTATCATCTATAAGCTAGAGCATATATTTCCCCCAAGTTTCTTTGACTCTATGGAGCAGCTTCCTGTGCATTTGGCTTATGAAGCATGGATTGCAGGTCCAATGCAATATCGATGGATGTATCCTTTTGAGAGGTAAATAGTTTAATTTTTTAATCTATATCCTCATCATGTAAACAATTATAAAATTCATTCAATGTAAATTTTATCATTACAGGTACCTCAGAAAGTTAAAAAATAATATAAAAAATAAAGCCAAAGTTGAAGGTTCAATATGCAATGCTTACTTAGTTGAAGAAGCATCATCATTCTGTGCTCATTATTTCGAACCACATGTGAACATAAGGCATCGAAAGGTACTGCATAACGATGATGGTGGAGAAGTCGTAGAAGTGCATAAAGAAAATCTATCAATTTTTACACATTCTAGTAGGCCACTTGGTAGAGAAAAAATTAGATACCTTACAGAAGATAAACATCGGACTGCTCAAATGTATATCCTATTGAATTATCCAGAAGTGAAACCATACATTGAGTATGTCATTATGATATAGATTTATATCTTTTTGCATTGAATTATTTATAACCATCTATATTAATTTATTTTTTTTATTGTTTGAAGCAATTTTATTGATGAGTTATGACATGTGCATCCACAAATCACTAAGACAGACGTTGATAAGAAACTAGAATGTGAATTTGTGATATGGTTCTATAAATATGCACACAATCTCTCTAATAATATCTTGAACCAATTCTTAAAGGCTGTTGCAAAAGGTCCGTTAAAAAATATGATGACCTATAATGGCTATGTAGTAAATGGCTATAAGTTTCACACTAAAAGTTATGGTTTAGATAGGGCAATGATGAATAGTGGTGTATGCATAAAGGATGTTAATTATAGTATTAATGATAGTGACTACTATGGACAGTTGATTGAAGTTATATACCTGGAGTACCTAGGATTACCAATCAAGAGAACTTTCTTGTTTAAATATGATTGGTTTGATCTAACACAAAATTTAGGAACAAAGGTTCATCAACAATATAATCTTGTTGAACAAAATTTAGGAACAAAGGTTCATCAACAATATAATCTTATTGAAGTTAATCATAAGCGATCCTTTAATAGATATGAACCATTTGTTCTCGCCATTTAAGCTGCTTAAGTTAGTTATACGACATATCCTAGTTTAAGGCGCAACAAGTCTGATTGGTGGGCAGTTTTCAAAATAAAAGCTAGGTCTGTTGTGGAGCTTCCTGAAGTGAGGGAGACAACTATCCTATCACGTGATGTACCATTTCAATAAGATGAAATGGAAGTCCCATCAATACAAATAGATGCTAATGATGCACAATAATCTTTGAATGATCCAAGTGGGATACTAATTAAAATTGATGATGAGGAGGTTGAGGATGAAGAGGAGCCTCGGCTTGACTCAGAAATCAATGATGAAGATGATAAAGATTATGAAGATAGTGAATAATGGTATTTCTGATAATGTAATATTTAATTTTTATTTTTGTTTTTAATTTTATAAATAAAGTTAGAAAATAATGGTATTATAAAATTATATATATATATATATTTTTACAGGATGAGAAGAATCGGTCGGAAAGGAGGGTCTAGATCTTACAAAGAAAGGAGAATAGGATCTTCTAGGCCAATCCTTCATACAGAGGGTGATGACGATATGCATGGAGAGCCATGTACACTAGCTGAGGTCGATGCTCTTTCATCTTCTACAGCACGATCATTATTACCATCTATAGTTGTCTCATCCACTATTCCTGCTAGTAGAGCATCCACAGTGGATATTGGAGGCCCATTTGCTACTCCGACACCATCTTTAGATATATTATCCCATAATCGTCAAAATAAGAGACCAATCATAACTATAGTCTATAATAAGTACTAATATTTTTAATTAAATTATATAATATTTAATTATTTTTTAGTGGTGCTAATCATTTGTATAATTTTTTTTTAATAGGTTAGAACCGTTTGAGGTATGTGCTCGAAAGATAACATCAATTTTCAAAGAAAAGCTAGATGATGATGAATATTGCTGGAAGACAATCTCTTAAGAAATAAAAAAAATTCTATTGAGAAAAATTTTTGGTAATAAATAATAACTTCAAATATAAGATATTAATGCTTGTCAGTAATTAGGTTAAAATAAGAATTAATTTTTTAAATAAAAATTATAAATATATTTTATTAATAATTTTTATAAAATGTATCCTTTTTAATAAAAAAATTTATACATTTTAGAATCATTTATGGTTGAAGCTGTTTGTATTCCAATAGTCAAATGTTTGAAGTGTTTATTTGAAGTATTTTTAACAAGTATTTTGAATCCTTCTTAGTGAGGTGGGATTGTTTATATTTAAAAAAAATTCTATCCAAATTTGATAAAATTATGTACTTATTAATTAATTTATTATTTATTTATTTATTTTACTATAAAAATATTTTAAGTAGGATGATGCCATAACCTTAAAGATTTAGATAGGCTAGAGTGCAATACAGTACCCTCATACATTTCATAAGTTGAAGGAGAAGCCTATATATATATCTAATACTGCATGGCAAAGATGGAAGGAGATATGGGCCAAAAAATATTTCAAAGCTCATAGTGATTAATTTAAAGCAAATCGTCTCAACGAGATCGGTGGACCAGGATCTGGGATATCTCGCCATACAGGGGGCTCCATTTTCCATACATGACATGCTCAAAGATTTATGAGTTAATTTTTTTATGTTTATTCATGTGTCCATTGATTTTAATGCAAGTTATTTAAATTGATAAATTTTTTTAGCGAGAAAAGTATGGTAGAGAACCTCTCCCACATGAGCTATTCGAGATGACCCATACTAGGAAGGCCAATGGTGAACTTATTGATGGATGGGTAAAGACTATTTATGTAAGCGAATAAGCATTTGAATTGATTATTTTTCAATATTTGCACTATGAGAAAAAATTTGAGGATGATATTCGATAATTGATATGATGCAGAATCGCTATAATATGCTTAAGGAGCAGATGTCTCAGCCACAAGAGGGATGCAGTGAGCTTCCTGCTGTGGATGAAAGACCGCTTTGGTATGAGATTGTTGGGGGAGAGAAGAAGCATAGAGTATATGGAGTGGATTCTCAGCCATCTGCTTTCTATCCTCAGTCATCTTATGGATCATCCTCGGCTACATCATCTCGCATGCATTCAGAGGCATTGGAGGATGAGCTTTAAACATTGAGAGAGAAATTGATAGAGCAGAATTAACAGCTCCAAAAGATCATTGCTATAAATTAAAAGCTCCAGCAGACTGTTGCTATATTAAAGAAGCAAAATGAGAAGTGAAATGATAGAAAGCAGAGGTTGCAAGATCGGATGTGCTAGATGGAGAAGATAATGCAATGGATGATGACCCGCTCAAAGTTTATATCCATTCCATCAGATGATGTTGATGAAGATGATGATGATGATAGTTAGATTTTAGAATTTTCTTGTATTAGACTATTTGATGTATTTAGATTTTAATGCTATATTGTATCTATTGAGAGTTAGTAAAATATACTTTTTATTGATAGTTAGTAAAATATACTTTTTATCATATTTAGTTTTTCAAATTCAATATTGGACATAAAATATAAGATTAAATAAAAAATTATAAATAAAAAAATTATTTTTTTTATTTCTATAAATTTAGAAATGGAGTAAAAATGGAATTTCATTTCTGATTAGAAATGGATTAGCAATTGAACCTATTTCCATTTCTAAATAGAAACCAAAATAAATTCCATTTCAAATTAGAAATGAAAATATTTTTTGTTGATAATTTGAAATAGATAATATTTTCATTTCTATTTAGAAATAAAATTTTTGTTTTTAATTAGAAACAAAATAGAAATAAAATATTTTGTATCTATTTAGCAATGGAATCTTGATCCATTTCAAATTAGCAATAATAATATTTTTGTTTCAAATTAGCAATGAAAAAGTATTCCATTGCTAATTTGAAACAGAAATATTTTCATTGCTAATTTGAAATGGAAAGGATTCCATTGCTAATCCATTTGTAAATTTAGAAATAGACGCAAAAAATTTATTTTTGATGATTTAGCAATGAGATAAATAGAAACAGAATTTTTTCATTTCTATTCCATTGCTAAATATATTTAGCAACAAAATTCATTTATTTAAAAATAGATTTTTTTTTTCTATTTTTTTTCTTATAGTGGTTGGTATAAGCAAGTTTGTGCTAACACAGTTATAACTATCACTATAAATACCATCAAAATTAAATATTTTTTTAAATAATTTATATCAATAATCATATATTTTATAAATAAATATTAAATATTTTTATAATTAAATATTATTCTTTTATCCTATTAAAGTTGAATATTCTTGTATTTGATTCAACTTACAATTTTAATTAATCACCTATATAGGGAATCAAATATAAGATCTATTGGATAGTTATCTAATACTTAGCCATCATGATAATATTAACTTATGATATAAAGTTATGATTTATTATACTTATCCAAAATTTATTAATATTATAAAATATATTTATTTTAAATATATTATAATATTTTAATTTTAATAATTAATTATTTTAAAAAAATCAATTCTCTTCTTTTTGAAAGAAAATTAAAAGATAAATTATTTTATTTTATTCTTTATAATATTTTAAAAACTTTATTATTTAAAATATCTTAAAATATAAATAATTTTAACATATTTCTATAATCATAAATATTTTTTTTCTAATGTTCTTTAAAAGTAGATAATTATGATTCTTCTTATTTATATTATAAGTAAAAAATAATGATATTTAATATATAATATTTTAAATTTTTATATTATATAATTTATATAAATATCCTTAAATATTTTATATCTATTTTAATATAAATTAGAATGGATTAGATCCAAATTCTTGATTAAATATATTTTCAAACAGATTTTTTAGTAATATTATCATAGATCATTACTTGATTGTGATATTGTGCATTCAACATTGATAGTGAATTTGATATCAAGATTTATTTTTATTTACTAACTAAACTATCTTAACTCATATAGTTGAAATTATATTAATTTAAAATTTATTAAATATATAAAATATATTTTTTTATAAAGTTTAAATGCATATTTAGTTATTAAATTTTATCATCATAAAAAATCCAAATTAATTTGTAATGATACTAATTTATCATAAAAATAATTCATAAATAATTAATAATAAAAACTATTAGTTATATAATGATATATAGAGGATAAAATTTATGTCATTGATAAATAATTTATATTCAATAATAGAATTATAAATATTGCCAATTAGATTCTATTTAACTATAAAATATTATCCTTACATGATACCATCATAATATTATAAATTTTCTATGATAATTTTTAAAATTATTACAATAGAATATAATTTCTTATGATATATAGAGAATAAAATTTATTTCATTGATAAATAGTTTATATTGATTAATAAAATTATAAATATTGCTAATTAGATTCTATTTAACTATAATATATTATCCATACATGATACCATCCTAATATTATAAATTTTAGTAATATCTATAAATAATCATTATAATATTATAGATTTTCTATGATAATTTTTAAAACTATTATAATAGAATATAATTTCTTATGATAGTTATAAGATACCATCGCTATATAATAACTTTTAATAACACTCTTGATAAACTCCTACGATATTATATATCTTTTATGATATTTTTTAAAATCATTATTAGAGAGTAGTTATAACAATACTCTTTTCTGAGTGTTACTAAAATTTTATCGCTATAAACTATTTTTGTTGTAGTGATATTTAAAGCACTAACACAACCTAAAATGTTGATACAAGGCATATTATAATAATGACATTAGTTTCAATTGACAAAAGGAACTGAAATGAAAGTACCAGCAGCTTATAATAGAGTCACTCAAAGCTAGTAGATGAAAGCTCTCTAATAGTATACAAACTGCTTTAAGTTAAATAATATGGCAAGAATCTTATTATATGCACACCTGGTGGTCATACGTGCATATATGGATAGTTAGCTTGGAGTACTATTATCCATAAATATTGAGTTTTCAAGAACACTAAACATAACTTGAATGGAGTCTAATAGCATGAAGCAAAAGCATGAGCAAGAGTAGATGACATGAGAGCAGGAAAGTAGCCTAGAGACAAGCACTCAAGGAGTCACTAACAAAATACTATTGTTCAAATATAAGATGTTCACCTAGCATTATTTTATGAGATAATATTATCTAAATAGTTTGCCAACTTTATTTAAGAAATGTCAAAAAAAAAAAAGTGGAATCCCTATTTTGTTTTGAAGTAGGGGTGACTCCTATGGTCGGCCATCTACAGAGGAGATGAGGGCTTTCGAGCTCTCTCACCCCCTCCCTCTCCCTCTCCCTCTCCCTCTCCCTTCCTTCCTCGTCTATCCTTCTCCCTCTCTTCATCAGTGAATTTTTTGAACTTAGAGATAGAACTGAGCGAGTCCATCCTTCTTATGGTTTGATATGTCTTAAATCAGACAATTTGAAGCAGTACGACATTTATTATCTATAAATATGCCATGATTGTCATGTTTATCTCATAATCTCAAATCAGAGATGTGACAATTAAAATAGAATTAGAGAGAACTTGGTCCATTATGATCTATATTAATTAGAGAATGTTATAGCACAAGCTCTTTAGAGTTGATCATAATCTGATCATAGTATTTTCTTTTTAAGACGGCGGAATTGAACAGCAAAACTCCACAATAAAAGCTAGATGACTTTGCCATGTAGCTGCATAGATTGCTCTCGGTAGTGATGAACGATAGAAATGTGTCAAAGAAAAGTGAGTGTGTGCTATCAATGTTTTTGAGATTAAGAAATTTATCTTAAAATTTGAAAATACTAATGCATGAAACTTCGTCAATGCAGTTCCCTCTGAAGTGATCCAACAAAATGTATAAATAATAAGACGGCTGTGAAGTTGCAATTTTTCATACTTATATGGAACACCGTCAGTGGTTAATATATGATAGGAGAGAGGCGCAAAGGGTCTTGCATATCAAAATATTTATAGCCCTCAAAAATTTGGCATCTCTCCTATCAAGAGATGTAAAAGGATTATCATGGTAGAAGTGCATTTTGAGTATTTATTCTTTGTACAAAATTTATTAAGCATGGCTAACATATATCTATAAAGGCAACAATAAAATGGGCATGTTGTGATGTGTAGCAGTGTGTATTGTCGTATAAACAAGGCATACTGGATGTATAGGGTACTCTAATCAGGATGGCAATGGATAGAATTTGGATCGGATATTATACTATCCATCTTCAAATTCAAACTTAATATCTTATATCCAAACCCTACCCAATACCCAATCGGATAAGAAAGAGATGTCCATCTCCATACCCAATGGGTTCGGGGATACCCATGGGTAAACCATTTTCTCATACCCATACCTATCTATATCCAAAAAAATAAACAACCAAAATAATTTTTAAGTAAAGATAGAAAAATATTATTTTTTAAATAAAATAAGACTACTTTTATTAGAACTTATTAAAAAAGATAAAGAATTCAAAATTATGATATTTTTAAGATATAAAAATATTAATTATCTTATTCTATAATAAAAAATATTAAGTGAAAAAAAAGCTTGAGATACTAAAAGATAATGAAAATGAAGAAAAAAATATATAAATATAATTTAATAATTGATGAAACTAATATAATTATCACATTAACTATAAATTAAATATATATATATATATTCGAGTATGGCTTTGGGTATTATCTATACCTATAGGTTCGAGTCGGGGTTGGATTCGAATTCGGATAGAAAATAGCACTATCCATATCCTATCCATACTCGTGCTATGGTTTTTGGATTTTCTCCAAACTCAAATCTTGGTAAAATCCTATTTTTCAAATTTAACTGGATTTGGATAGGATGCATATCCATCAGATTGGATCGATTTTGTCATCCCTATACTCTATCAAGATTTTTAGTGGTAAACGGCTTCAATGCACAGCAACAAACAAACATGTGGGATGACTTAAGATTTAAGGCATGTTGTCTTTAAAACGTACCGGCCACCTCTTAAAGTTCAAGCTTCTAGCTCAACTTTTCATAAGATACGATGAACCTAGCTTCAATTAGGCATGTGGTAAATCCTTTGAAAGTCACATTGATGTATTTTCAGATTGTTTGAAATTTGGAGGAAGAATATCAGCATTAGTGGTGTCCTTCGCCAAAGTTTTGACCTCTCTTGTATTCAGAAATTTAAAAAAATACGCAACAATCTTAATTCTTAAGGTGGCATTTGGTGATCTCTTAGATTATTGATGATCCTTCTACCAGAATAATCTAATTTTGCCTATCTAAGATTACTATATTTAGTATTCTATATTCTAGTGATTAAAGATTTTTGATATCTATAAATAATATGTTTGGTATTTTACAAGATTTGAAGATCATTGACCAAGTAATACCAAAATACCTCAAATAGATTTCATAAAAATATATTTATTAATCATACAAAATATATTATAATAAATATAAACATATTTATCAATATATTAATTATTAATATATTTTATTAAATATATTAATTATTATTACAGATCTAAATATTTTTTTGTTTATGCTTATCATACAATTTTTTAATATCAATATTTATTTTGGTTAAAAAATAAGATAAATAAAAATAATATATTAAATAACTTCATTATATAAATTAAAGTATAATAATATATTTCTATTATAATTTTAAATTATCATTGAGTAATCATATGACAATAATATAATTAATAATATTTTATATATTATAAATATAATATATATAAATATATATAATATTAATATAATATCATATAATATTTTGATATAATATATTAATACTATATTGATATATCAAATTTTTCTACTTGGACTAAGGGATATTTTTACCTCCAAATTTTAGTTCAAGATTATGACAATAATATTGGATTGGACGTATGACCTCAAGTATATTATGACAATAATAACGATATGACAATAATATAATATATTGATCTTGGATGTATAACCTCAAGTATAACCATTTCATTATTGAATTGGATGATGATTTGACAAGTAAAATTGATTTGGGATCATTGCCATATGAAATCACTATAGTGTAATTAAATATTATGATTTCATCATCCACTTATATCATTTTTGATTTTGGGATGATCATCCATGCTAAAAACCTTCTAATGGTCAACGATATAAATTTATTTTCTATAGCATATAAAACATTTGGTAGTTTAAATAAAATATAAAATAATACATATTTTTTTCTCACTTAAATATAAATTAAAAATCTTTAAATTATATAATTTTTATTGTATAAATATTTTAAAAATAATAGATAACATCTAAAATCCTGGATTATGGATATTGGATACTGCTATCCAATCGGAATATGATATGATCGGAGTTAAAATTGAGTCAACGATATTCTAGTCCATCTGCATACACGCACGCGCACGTGTTTGCGTGCAAGGTCAACGATATTCCAGTCCACCTATACATCAGCGCACACGTGTTTGTGATGAAAGGTCAACGATATTCCAGTCCACCTATACGCACACGTGTTTGTGCTGCACGTGTGTTGCATGTTTATGTATCCGGTATACTTGCCGAAGGTCAAATTTTCCATCACTTTTGTCGGAGCTGGGACGCGGACTGGGTTTGTTAATGGTATTATTACTTTATTAGTAAGAACAAAGAAAAGATGAGTCGTGGGACGGTAGAACCCAGTGGCATCAATTCATGGCGACCTTTCCTTCTCAATCTGGGCTTCCTACACCTCCTCCTACCCCTCCTATTAGTCGAGTCCACCGGTCACGTGGACTCCCCCAGTCAAGCTTCTCCTTTATGCCTCCTCGTCCTCCGCACGCGATGCTAACTCGTTCTTCCCCTTCTTCTTCCTTACCCTAACCCTAGATCTCCTACGATCGCGCTCCCGCCATTAATCTTCTCGGCGAGGGAGGGGAGAAAAGAGAAGCAGAAGGGGGGTGGTGGGGAGAGATGGATCTCCAGACGAACCACTCCATGTTCGAGAGGCGCCCGCCCGCCAAAGATCGGACCCCTGCCGTCCGGTGGTTCAGGGAATGGTGCGTTCTAGCCTTTTGTAATTTTGGTCTAGAGGGCTAGGGTTTTCTTGTGATGATCGCTTGCCGTGGTGTCGGATTTGCGGGAAGTTTGAGGATGTCGCTTGTATCTTGCAAAAAAAAAAAAAAAAAAAAATGATTCGTTGACGAATTTTTTGATGAGCCTGATCGATTTCCCTTGGGGTTCTTTGATCTAGGGTTCCCCAGGAAGTGGTGGCGACTGGTGGAAAGTGCTCTGTTTTGAAGTGGGTTACAGGTATCTTTAGCCTTGCAATTATGAGGATTAGCGCTCTGTTTTTGATTGATGAGAGTTTAATTTATTCGTTTTGAACTAATGGGACCTGAAAGATTTCTCTTTCTTCTCTTTTTATGTGCAATTCACAAAGTGATGGAACTTGTTCTGTGTGGGTTGGGTATGTTAATCAAAACAGCCAGTTTTCTGGGGTCATTTGAGATAGTTAATATAACGCTGCAAACATTCAAAACCAACATTCTGAGTTGATGATTGAGAGAACAGTTTGGGTATAAGAATAATCATTGGTCGAAGAACATGAGAATTGAGCACCTTTTATCTTGTCACTGCTAGTTTACTGAATGGTTCTTGGCTTGAAGTTTTTATAGAAGCATTGGTAAATCTGACACTGAAGGGATTTTTCAATTAGGTAACAATAAGATTTATTAGTATATGTTGGTAATAATGGAAGAGAATTAAAGCCTTCAAAGTTGTTTATCTGAAGCATAGGGGAAAAATGTAGCTTTATGCTCGTGACTCGTGAGTATTTTGATGAAGTATGGAGTGATAATATTCCAATTTCCTGGCTTAGGAGATCTTTCTGCTGGTTGGTTTAGCAATAATGTCTATGTGTCTATATATTATTTCTTGCTTGTCATTATATATTTTACATCTTTATGCAAGTTTTCAAATGATGGAAGAGCTATATGAGGACGACCAAATGATTGATGGCATGTTTTTCTAGATATTTATTGATGTCTTCTGCAAATCTAGCACTTAAATTCTCCTATCATGTATCCAGGCTTGTCATTTCCCTAATAATTGATATGTAATCAAAGAAAGGAACAACAGTCGACATGTCTAAGCATCTGCATTAGCTTGTCTTCCCTGATTGATATCTAATTAGTCCCCTTTTTTCATACATATTCCAGAGGATATGCTAAAGACTTTGAGAGAGAAATCTAAGGAACCACAAGCAGAAGAGCCAAAAGCAGAACCAACAACTGAAGTTCTTTTCCTCTGCAGCTATGAAGGCTGTGGAAAATCTTTCATTGATGTTGGGGCTTTAAGGAAGCATGCTCACATTCATGGAGAGAGGCAATATGTTTGCCATTTTGAAGGCTGCGGAAAGGTAATGTGCATCATTATTGTTCAATGTTTTGAAATATAAAGAAGTTTGCATTACTCAACACCATTCTCCATATCAAATGAGTAAAAGAGTTCAACTAACTGCAGACTCAACTCTCATCCTTAACATACAAAATTTAATATGCGTGCTGAATTGTTTTCTATAAATAACATATATGGATATTTATGTTTCCCCTTATTTGTTCTCTGTTTTCTTTTTGATTCATATATTGTATGAATTACTTTAATGTCTTCAACCTAAGATGATTAAATGTGCTTGATCCAGATGTCAAGTTTTCAATAAGATGTATACCTGCTCTCCCCCTCTTCAAATTTACAAGGGTCTGTTCTTGGTTAGATGATCTTGTTTCATCCACATATTGTTTGATTATGTTCCTTTTCGTTGTGATGGTGGCCTAATTGATTGCTAGGGATGTAAACATTATCTTTTACTTCCAGATTGTAGGATTTTTTTTTTTTACTTCTAAGATTCATGTCTGTGCTTTGCAGAAATTCTTAGATAGTTCCAAGTTGAAAAGACATTTTCTTACTCATACAGGAGAAAGGGATTTTATATGTCCTCATGAAGGCTGTGGTAAGGTAGTTATCTTGTCTACTTTTCCATACACTTCTCATGTTCTTTTGTTGTGGTGAAAAACCATACTGATTATTTTTTTCCATTCTTGTTGCTTGGGTACTTATTTTGGATAATGGGATGATTATCTATATGTTGGTGTTTGATTTTTAAATATTTAACCATCATATGTCCAATTAATGTTTTAGAACAATAAGAAATATATCAAAATTAGATAAGAAAGAGAACGAATGTAGAACAATTTGGAAATTTTTGTCATGCTGTCAAGAAAATGATTGACTACAAGCCAGATGATGTAGATTTGACAAATTAAAGTCTTCCCTTCCCATTTAATTTAAAATGATATCAAAATAAGAGGAGAAAAGCTTTTTTAAATTTTGTTTTATGGAGATGTTCCAAGTCAACCTCAGATTGAGACTTTTCAATTCATATTTTGCATAAGTTCTAATAAAAAAACAATATGGGATTAGAAAATTATTTTTATTTGAAGATAAGATATCTAGATTTGAAAGTTTAAAAATGTCTTAAGAGAGAACATTTGAATTTCAAAGATTGTCCTGTAATGGGATTGCTGTGCTTGAAGATTGTAGTCATGTAATCTGTGATGTATCAGAAAAGGGAAAAATAAAAAAGAATTCACATACAATCTCCTAAATCATATTGGATGAAGTGATTATTTGTGAAACTTATTGCAACTACATATATTCATAAGTCTGTAAAAATCTTCTGAATGTATTTTATTTTTGGTTTTCTCAATGGGGAATTACTTATAAGAAAGAAAGTTTATAATGTGATTCCTTGGGGGCAGTATGTATTATATGGAAGGAGAGATGTGGCTCAAAAAGGACTAACGAGAAGCCAATGAAACTATTATTGAAGCTTTCAAGAATTATAGCATTTTGCACTCCATTTTGAACGGACAAAAACTTTAGGACATTCTTAACTTTGTTTATCATCTCCTGTCATGCAAATGCTAAAATTGTTCTATGATATTAGCATTTTAAGAAATTTAGGTCCACTCCTATAAGTGCTTTCATAATCATGGCATGGATTCACTGTCTAGTTTTTTTTTTTTTTTTTTTCCTTCTAAAAAACCATGAGCAGAAGGTACTTCAAAAATGAGATGGTGAGGGGGATATAATTGGTTGATGTAATGACAAAGGGGAGAGTGCGTGCATTATTCATTCGTTTATAGATGTTACTAGAGTTGGCGTCAATTTATCATCTTGTTGATGTAAATTTAGTAGCAGAAAAATTACAAGGGTGTTTTGGGAATGTATTGTTTTGGACATCATTTCTCATATATGCTCATTTTTGTCGCATGTTACTTCTAAATTCATCCTTACATAAGGAGTTATGATGTTGTTCTGTAAATTTTAATGCTTAAACATATATATTTTCTTGCTGACCAGCCTTAGCTGATTGGCATCCCTCTCTGCAAGAGAGATCTAGGGTTTGAATCCTAGGGGTGGCATCCCCACCATGTTTCTCAAAAATGATACACATATATTTTTTCAAATTCAGTAAGAAGTTTGTCTTCAGGAAAGTTTCATAGGGATGGGAATTATTTTAGTGATGCATTTCATAATTGCAATAGTATAAATTTTACCTCCATTTCTTCCTCATCCCTGGTAATTCTATTCAGAGTCTGTTTTTTTATTTTCGGTTATTGTCACCCCCATTAATTGAGAAACCATATAAGGCTAGTCTAATGACTGCTTTTATAGCTAACATCTTCGGTCAGTTGTTTAATTTATGAATAGGTGTAAAATTTGCTGGAATTCTTACTCAAATCACCCCATTTTGGAATTTTCTCATAGTTTAGGCACTGAACATTCTTCTGGCATTTTATTCATTTGCAAATTTTTTAATTTACTTTTGACTTCATTTTGCCTGAGACTGATTCAGTTTAAATATTGATAATTGCCATGAGTTTTCATTCTACACCGCAATGGTTATTTTTGACTTATAAGGCTGTGAATTGCAGGCTTTCTCATTGGATTTTAATTTAAGGGCACATATGCGAACACATTCACTGGAGAACTATCACATTTGTCCTTATCCAGAATGTGGGAAAAAATACACACATGAATGCAAATTAAAAAGTCATATCAAGGCACAGCATGAAAAGGTAAGATTGCCTATTCACCCAGAGCTCTGGGTTAGTTATTTTTAGCCTCATGCTTCATCACTCGTTATTTTGGTCATTCAATGTTCTGCAGAAATACTTATATGCTACTAAAGCCTCCTTACTTCTAACTTCTTCAAGCATCAGTTTTTAGGTTCTTCAGACTAAAATAACATTGTCCTTAGTCAAATAAGATTGACCTAATTTTCTGTTTCAATTATCTCTTCTAATCACTATGTTGCATATCATTGATTGTGTACACTGAAAATGAAAAAAGAAGTAAATGATGTCGCCATAATAAATCTCTTATAGATATTAAAGTTTGCTTATATCAGAATATATTAACATGTTCATGAGCTTTTCCATTATATCAACTAGGCAGTGCTAGATGCCATTCGACCTTTGATATTCCTTGGATCCTTCACCTCCAGATGACAAATGTGCGATGTTACTATGTTGAGGTGCCTTGCAGAATGGTGTGGACCTCAGCCTCCTTGGAGTGACAAATCCTAGCATGCCAGGATTAATAGCTCAAAAATTACGGAAGGCTACCAGATAACTTTCCAAACCATTGCGGCCAAGGTCCCTTGATGGGTTTAGTCTAAGTTCAACTTGTCTCCTTCTGATGTAGCCTTGTAAACCATTAAAGGCTACAGACTGATTAAATAATAGGGTCAACTAAGATCTGAATCAGTATGCAGAAGGGAAGAATATAATGGCTTAAGAGAAAGAATAAGAAGATAGAAGGGAATTTGTTTTTTCCTTTGGTGGGTTAGAGGTGGGGGGGGGGAGGGGGGAGGGCGTGGGGAGGTGGAAGTGAAATTGCGGCTGCCATTTTCACTCCAATTTTATTTTCATGACTCCAAAAAGACTCAATACTCCTATTTATAACAATAGCAAAACCCTAATATGGCTATAAATCCCCAAACTACCCCTAAAAGCACCCATTTATTGTATATGGTACTGTAGCATGAATAGAACTGTGAAGAGCGAGGACCGCCGAATCGGAACCGGACCCTGTGCTAGCTGGCCGGCGGTCCAGTTCGGTATGGGTCTGTACTTGTCTGTGTCGGGTCGAACCAATAGGGCAGAGAATGGGAGAGGGAGAAGAAAGAGACGAAGAGAGAGGGGGGAGGGAAGAGAGAGAGGAAGAGAGGGCCTCTAGCGACCGTCGGAGGCCATTTGAGCTCTTGCTGAGCTTGGTAAGAGCGGAGGGAGGGAAGGAGAGGGGGAGATCCTCCTCCGAATGTTCGGAGGCCTCCGGATAGACGGCGACACCGCTACGACGTCTTCGACAGTCGGCGAGCCAGCGCCGAGGGACCCGAGGGAGGCCCTCCTTTGGTGCGAAAGAGGGGTTTGCCCCTGTTTCGCTTTTTTTTTTTTGGATTTTATTGCGCAAAATCGGCAACACGGTTGCCAACTTCGCCGTATTTTATATCTTTTTAATGATTTCTCTCCTTCCCTCCCTCCATCCTTACTAAGCTCTTGTAGAGTTCGATAGCCGCCGGAGGCCCTATCTTCCTCTACCTCTCCTTCCCTTTCCTTTCTCTCTTCCTCTCTTTCTTTTCCCTTGCTCCAAGACGGCAATTGTGCCATTTTGTATGTCAGAACCAGACCAGTTTTCCACTGGTACAGTTCAGCACCGCCCGAACCATCTGGTTCAGCATGGTTCGGTGTTCCATGATGAACAGTGTCGCTAGTTGCTACAATAACATAACTTCCTTAATTATCTGTCAAGGCTTCAGACCAAAAGATCTCAGCTATAAATAAACATTACCCACTAAGATTAAAAATAAATGGAAATGACAGCAAAAAAAATTCAAAAACTAAATAGATCTATTCTTGATTTTGATGACCCACAAACCTTAGATGCATCATTCGCTTCCGCTGTGTACATCTTGTCCCCAATATCTTCTTAATGGCATAACTTGCACAATCTTCATTGCTGGTTCTCCAAAACTTGATGATGCGAACCAGCATATGGCTTCTTTGCAATCAGATCATTGGATGATTGGCTCTAGTTCATGTTGATCAACAATTGCACGGTATTTGACCATCCGTCAGATGATGTACAGTGATGGTTCTGGTAAATCAACAGAGCATGGATATTCAAAATACCGGATCTTGATCATTGAATGCTGGTGGATCCTCTCTTAAATGATCAGACACTCTGAATGCTCACATGATTGTTCAATAATTATGGAATATGAACTTTGTTGCATGTATTCTGGATTTTCAGCTGCTTGGCCTTCCCTTATCATGCTGGAGGATGATTTTTTGACCATAGGCTCCTTGTTCTGCAGATCTTTAATCATAGGTTCCTCAACTTGTTCTTCATGTGTCATAATCACATGGAAACTACGGAGGTCCTTGCAAACATTACATATTGTGTTCTAGTTAAACTGTACTTAAAGAGTTTTGTTGGATGATGAAACTTCAATGGAAGGATATCGTTCAAACAGAAGCCAACTCTTTACGATGTCAACTAAATTTGCCTCAGGATCAATCTACCCTATCAAAGAACAGTCACCTCTTACATTGTGCCTTAATATTCTCTTGCTATCTTTATTGGATCCACAATTCTTTTTTGGCTTTCAATTTTCCAAGGATGTATGCATGAAAGTTGCTATATGCATAGCCACTTAGTATCAATGTGAAGCATTGACAGCATTAAAAATTTTCTCATGATATTGTACGAGACTCTTAGTAAAAGTTATTCTGAAAAATGCATCATGATCCTATGAAATTATACTGATATATCAACGTTCTCTTATCAAGATGACGTTCTTGTCAAAATATTATGAATTTAACGTCATACTTTTCATAAACAGGCTGCCTATAGTATGCATTATGAAATTAGGAGAGAGATCTTTAGTAAAAGTTGATCAATAACTAAACAAGATCATTTAAGTGTGGTGCATTGGTTCACAAATCTGAATCGTTTCCTAAAAATTAATCTTCATATCTGGAGCTGATTGTACAGCGGACACATCTCAGAGTTCTTTGACTCAAGGATAAAAAGAAAGATTTCTACTCCATGAAGCAATCGAAAACAAGAGAGAGCATTATGTTCGAGTGCAGTTCATGTGTAAAACAGATACGATACTCATTGATGTCGCGTTTTTCCAGCAGCTCTTGTTGGAATAATGATATATGTGACACGTGAGTACCATTTCTGTCACTTGAGAATGAAGTATCGCATGCTGCTTTGTTGGACTAATGATGTATGTGACACATCAGATTGGTAACATTTCTAAGTCAGTTGAGGATAAGATATCACATGGCAGCCTGGCACTGGTGTGGTATGAGTTGTACTGTGCCTTGGCCAGTCTGAGTCGTGCATCCTAGGAAGTCACTGGCATGATATCATATTGGGAGTGCCATGTCATCCCAACTGCCATGTAAATTCATGAATTTACGAGATAATATTCCTTTTCTTTCAATGATAAGTCAAACCTCAACTAAGGGGAAAATTGCTGGTGCAGCTTGCTATATACATTTATCTGTTTATTTGTTATCCTACGCAAGAATTCAGGTCCCGAGATATTCCGTGGGACACCGGGATGGGGTACCATCCCATGTGTTGGGATAAGGCTGTTCTACCAGCGTTCCAGCATCCCAATTGGGACATCTTGGAACGTTCTCTGTCCCAATCCCAAATGTCGGGATGGGACGGGATAGCAGTGCGTCCTATTCCATGGAAAAATTAGGACAGCCTTGTCTCACGGGATTTAAAATCTTGATCCTACGTATAAAATATTTTGGTATTAACTTGTATCTCCAATTTTGTTTACAGAACTCGGTGATAGATGGAATGAAGCATGTACCACCAGCTGAAAAGCTCCATAGTACCCCAAAGACTCCTGCAGCAGCTTATGGTTCTGCTTCCTCCGAGCGTCCCTATGCCTGTCCATATGAAGGCTGTGGGAAAGCATACATTCATGAGTACAAACTGAACCTCCATTTGAGAAGGGAACATCCTGGCCACAATTCAGAAGAAAATGGCAAGCATGCGCCTGCTGCTGACCATGCAATGGATGAAGCCAGCGATCAGGATGCTTATATTGTAAAGCGTAGTGTTGGCAAGAACAATAAAAGAAGCAGCAAGACCAATCTGGTACAGAAGATGCCGCCTGCTAAGATGGCGAAACGGAAGGGTTCGAATTTGGCTTCTGTAAATGTTAGCTCTGTCAAGAAGCAGTGGTCAAGCAAAGAGGTTTATGAGGAGGATAGTGAGGAAACGGAGGAAGATCGAGACAATGTTGAAGAGGATGGGTGGAGGTATCAAGGTACGAATGGTGATGATGAGGAGACGGAGGATGAAGACTAAGTTCTGGATTACAGTCTCTGATATATCGTAAGAAAGACACCAGCCATGTTGCCAAACATTGGCACGGTTGTAGCTGACGGTCTATAACCGGGTGTCATGCAGCAGTATATCATGTTGACTAGAACAAATACAATAATCAAGTTAGTTTGCAGTATTGTGTTTTTTATTTTTTGCTATTATTGAATTTTGTTTGGATTCAGTTGAATGTGATTCCAGGTTTAGAGGATAAATAGCAGATAATCCTTGGCAAGTTATCTAGCAGAGACTGGTTCTGCTTGCATATATATATGGTTGCAACCCTTGTGCTTAGGTGAGATGTTGGACGGTCTGCTAAGATTTGCTGCAACAGTTGTTAGCCTTGCTGTTTTTTATTTTCACCAAAGTGTAACTTGTTCTCATTTACCCTGTGAAGTAAAATGATAGTGCTATGCTTGAGGTTCTTGCAATGATATGCTATGCTTGAGGTTCTAGATCATTGCAAGAACCTCAAGCATAGCACTATCATTTTACTTCACGGTCTGCTAAGATTGGTACCAGAGACAATAGCTTATTAAAGAAGTCAGGTAGGTCGGAGTTATTGATTATATGGTGCACCACGAAGCAAAGTTTTCCGAAGTGCTTCAACAAGGGGAAGCCTTTCTGTTGAAAGGAAGCTCTTATGAGCATGGCCAATTATTCAAGGAAATTGAAGCCCATGTATCTTATAAACGAGCACACCATAGCATGCACCCGTTTTCGTAGCACATATCCTAAAATCCCTAGTGGCTCATGAAAATTAGCCTGCAGGTAGATATTTATCGCTCCTTTCACAATTGATCTATAGTCTTCCAAAACTAGGTGGCATGTTGGTAGAAGTGTCTAAATCTTATACCCCACCCTCTGGAAAAAGAAAAAGCTAAATTCTTTTGGAAAAAAAATATATATATGTAATTCATCTTTTCTATTTTTCTAAATAATAGTCTTATAATGCCGGTGTATACAAATAACAACCAATCCTCACTTCAACTGTGATGGACCGGTAGATGATCATAATAAGAAGCCGAAATATCTGGCCGCTGGGCCATCACAGTTAGTTGTATGCAGGCGAATACTAGGAACCTGTGTTGACAGTTTGAGGCCTCCTAGGTTGAATAAAGTTGCAATACATCAAACTAGCCAGCATGAAAACCTTTATTTTCCCTCAGACTACCTCTTCAATTATCTAGAAGACCACAAAAATTATACCTTATTGTATATTTACCCCAAAAAATCTGTTTCTTAGCAAGTCATCCTCCTCTTCTCATTGGATTTTGGGCTGACAACGTTAAGAAATAACTATTTTGAGTATCAATTGACATTATTATACTTTTATATTACTACTGTTAACAAATTCAATATTCAATTTGTATTGAAGAGATCTATATCTTTTTATAAATTTTTTAAGATATTACCGCAAAAAAAAAAAAATCAAGACATTACATATTTAAAACGGGTATTTATTAATACAATTAGCTAAACATCCAATGGAACGGGCATCAAAAATAGAATGATTTGAGCGTTATATATATAAATAGTGATATTTTAAAAAAATAAATATACAATAAGCTATATCACACACACACACGCACATATATATATATATCCCATCTTTTCCCTTTGCAGGAATGGTTAGTTGGCGAATATCTTTCAGGCCAATATGACGCGCGCCCCGACTGTTGGAATTTTGTCCAGCTTCACGATGCGGCCGGCAATGGCGGTTAGCAGCGCATATGTTCTGCTTTTTTAAAGAAATAAACAAATAAACTATAGGCAAGGGGGTTGGTGGTTCTCACATACTAATGGGAACCTTATCAATGGATTGGTTAGTGAGCTATGAGAGTTTCGTTGGAGAGCTCTTTTGGTTGGTTTGCCAAATTGGATGTCCTTGGCTTGGTCCATCCCAGTGCTCGTTATTAAATTATTAAAAAAAAAAAGAAGAGTTGGTGGAAGCCCTTCTACAACTCACATAGCATTAGCATAAAACCATAAACAACAAACCTAAATCATAGTAAAATAACTTTGCATTTGGTGGCCTATAAACATTAGCATCCAATTGTCTTTGCCAATCATAGAGGAACCTTTTTCTATTAATTTCAGTAGGACTTGGCTGATGATCTCTGTTTGTACCATTGCTATAGCACAAATTTTATTATTTTATTAAGAAATGTTGTTAGTTTATAGGTTGTTTCATGTGCCTTTGGTTGAGTGCGACTGAACATTTACACAAATCATAAGCTCCATGGATGAATGAATGTGGTTTGAGTGAACCTTAAGTTGCCGACCACTCTCCAATGCACCATATTTTGCAATAATATGATGTATGGATATTTCCCTTAGTAGGATATCATATTGTGGAACTTGTATATTGCTTTTCTATGTATATCAGAACGGTGCCATATCAACGAGCAACCAGTACAGTCATCGTCTAGCTTACCAACGTATGCAGCCTACTTGTGTACTTGAACAAGAAAATTATGTTAATCTATTTAGAACTAGTTTGCATTCTATATGGCAGTAGTATTCTTTCTGATCAAAATAATTATTATAAAAAAACTAAATAAGATAAATAAAATGTATATTACGAGGTTTCTAAGTCATAACCCAGTTGGCACGGTCAGATCAACCAAAAAGGAGGATCATAAGTGATGATTCTAGGTGCTAGACACCTTATTTCTAAGAATTCAGAAGTTATGTTATCTTTTTCATTATATTTCACCATTGATTTTTTTCAATTCATGAAAGTTATTAAAGATTATTTTTTATCAAAACAATTTCCATGCACTTTTCTACCCTTTTCCTTCTGCATGCATGGAAATCCTCATATATATTTTACCTTGCTAGTATTTGTCCTGTATAATGTATGTGCAATAGAAGGAAAACAAATAATCAAATAAAAAAGAAAAGAAGAGAAAGAATGAAAGAATCTCGAAAGGGTCGCACGTCCAGCCTACCTCAAATTGTAATAGTAGAGAGATGTCTTCTGCTCAATGTACCTTATTTTTCCAAATGAATATTAATCTTTTGCATACAGGAGCCTCAATTTAGTCTGTTTATATGCACATTATCCTGATTTTTTTTTTCTTTATTTTCAGATGTTTAAGGACCTATTGATCTCAATAATATACTCATATTCTGCAGATGGAGGAGGAAGAGGATGGATGAAAGGTCCATCCATCTTTTTATATATTTGATGAAATATGAAAGGATGGATAGAAGTAATTCTCTCCTCTATTTGATATAGATGGTGTTGGAGATAAATTCCGTTCCTATTGAAATTCAGTATGATGCTCAGCCTAATGCAATCAGTAGTCACGGAAGAGCTTCAACGGACGAGCCTTAACCAAACTCCTTCAGCTGGCCGAACTTCTTAATGGCTGAGCCCCTTTTGAACTTTCCAGCAGTCGAGTCTTAGTCGAATCCCTTCAACCGATCGAACTTCTCAGCGGTCGAGCTCCAATCGGACTCGTACGGGAGCCGAACTTCCTCCATACTCCTTCAGTCGGACTCCCATGAAAGCCGAACTTCCTCCGCACTCCTCCAGTCAGACGTCGGGAGCCAAACTCCTTCCGCTTCTCCTCCAGTTAGATACCTAGAGCCGAACTTCTTTCGGATTTCTACAGTCGGACTCTATGAGAGCCGAACTTCCTTCGCACTCCTCCAGTCGGACGCTTATGGGAGCCAAACTTCTTCTGAGCTTCTCCTTTACTTGGATGCTTACAGAAGTCGAACTCCTTCCGAGCTTCTTCTCTACTCGGATGCCTCAGAACCAAACTCTTTCCGAACTTTCTCTTTGGCCAAACTCCTCTATAAGCTGAACTCCTTCCGGACTTCTCCCTCAGTCGAATTCCTCTAGTGGATTACTCCCGGATAATCTCCTTCAGACGTATTCCTTTCAGAAGTCCGAACTCCTCTGAAATTGATATACGCCGAAGTCCAACAACCAACGCCTGCTTTCTCAGAGCTACGGCTATTAAATCTCGACAAACGGTCGCCATCAGTCTGCCACAGACGATGCTATAGGCGGCGCCTCCCTCTATGACTAACTCCGCCAACCTCGAGTGGCCCACTACCAAATGTATGCTGTCACCATCAGCCTGATGACATCTTTCCCTCCGTATCGAACTCCACCAGGCCTCGAGCGGCCTGCTGCCAGACAGCTGCAGCTGTCACCATCAATCAAGCTCCGCCTATAAAAAGGGATCCTTCAGATACATTTTCTCTAAGCTCTAAGCTCTCTTCTCCTTTTCGAAACTCTGCCAAGCTCTCGCCTGAGCACTCCATTTCTGTTGGTCAGAAGAGCTGATTTGATCGTTAGAGGATTCCACCGGAGCCACCACCACCGACTTCGAACAAAACTTTATTTTGCAGATCACCGACGGCGACCTCGCCCTGCTCCACTCTAGCTCGATCAGATATCAATCAAATTTTGCACCAACAAAATTAGCACTAGAGAAAAGACCTCTATCTCTGAGGTACCCTTGTTCTTAAAGGAGTGCTCGGCCAACCCTGCTGACCTTCTTTTCTAAGGTCATCTTATCCTCTTCCTCAATCCCAAGAAATGCCTTAAAAGAAGGCGACCATCCGAAGATCTACCACTTCTATCGTCAGATGTAGGCCAGATCCATCGATTCCTGCTCCATCGCTAGTACTCCAACCTCCACCGACGGCCATGGTAGATTCGAAGCAGTTTAACCTGCTGATGTAGCGGATTCAGGGCCTCATCGAGATGGTGCAGACCATACAGCAGCCCTCGATGGTGACTCCACTAGAAAACCCGCCATCAGGATGTCGGAAATTGACCCCAAAAAAGAGTACTCAGGCTAGTGTACCCGTTGTCCCTAGGAAAGAAAAATAGAGAGCAGAGGATTCATGTTTGGATTATGGTTCTCCTCTGGAGGAGACCTTCTTCATTTGTAGCCGGAAGCCCTCCAAGATCTGCGACCAAGACAACGACCTCGATCACAAACTATGGAAGATGGATCGATGGATTGAAAAACTCCGCCATGTCACTCTGGCTCATTATGACGATGTCTGCACCGATCCTCCTTTCTCTTTTCGAATTATGCAAGAGTCCGTTCCGCCGAACTTTAAGCTTCCTCAATTTGAAAGCTACGATGGAACCTTTGATCCAGTCGATCATTTAGAGGCTTTTCGGACCATAATGCTACTCCATGGTGCATCAGACGCCACATTATGCAGAGCTTTCTTATGTACCTTAAAGAGGGTAGCAAGAAACTGGTACTCAGTGTTGAAGTCAGGTTCGATCTTCTCTTTTGATCAAATGAGCCGTCAGTTCGCGGCCTACTTCATCAGCAGCCGGCGTCCGCACCGAGGTTCGAATTTTCTGATGAATGTCAAGCAAAAGGCGGAAGAATCCATCTGGACTTATGTTACCCGATTTAATGCTGCCGCGTTGAAGGTCCGAAACCTGGATCAGTCTGTTGCAATGGCCGCACTCAAGGACGGCATTCAGAAGAAGTACCCTAGGGACTTTGCCGATCTACTCGCTCGGGCCGAGAGATATGTCCATGCGGAAGAAGCCTTCAAATTGAAAGATGAAGAAGTCATAGGAGAGTGACGGATGGATGAGTCTGATAGACCCACCACTGATAGAGGGCCGAGAGAAGTTCGACCGCGCTCACGGACTCCCCTTGAGCACAAGCGAGTCCGAACTCCTCAAGCTTGTTATCAAGGAAGTTCCGACAGAGGGATACGAAGTTTTTCCTCTAGAAGATTTTATAGGAGGATGGAATGAAGTTCGGCCATGCTCACGGACTCCCCCTGAGCGGAGCGAGGCCGAATTTTCCCTCGAGCTCGTCATTAAAGAAGCCCCAACAAAAGGGCATGAAGTTCTCCCCTAGGAGATTTCACAAGAGGGCCGAATGAAGCTCGGTCATGCTCACGGACCCTCCCCCATCCGCAAGCGAGCCTAAACTCCTTCTCAAGCTTGTCATCAAGGAAGTCCTGACAGAAGGACGCGAAGAAGTCCTCTCCTAGAAGGTTTCACAACTACGCCCCCCTCAATGCTCCACAGATGCCAGCTTGAAGCAAGTCAATGGTGATATCGCAGCCAGAACCACCGATGAGGGAGGAACAATAAAAAGATCGACCGTCTTCCGACATCATCAATGCTATCTTTAAAGGAACTTAGTACTTCGACGAGCCACCATCTCTCAACCTCAGAACCAGGAAAAGCTTGCCCTAAATTGGGAAGGCCCATATGAAGCAGAGGAGGTCATCCGATCAGGAACTTAGCGCCAGAAGGAGCTCGAAGGAACAATGCTCTCCCGACCATGAGACTCAGAGAGTCTAAGAATGTACTGTGGATAATTTTACTTTAATAAAACTTCTCCATTTCAACATTATCGTTTCTTGATGCAAAAACTATCTGATGACAGGGAAGAAGCAATCAATAGTAGCCATGTTAGAAACAGGAGGAGAACCTCATCCTAACATGAGCAAGTCGAAGGCCTCATTCATTTTAGACGAGATGGAAAGAGAGGCCCTGACAACGATCCTTATGTGCCCCGATAATCCGTTAGGAACAGAAGAAGAACTTCATCCTAACGTGAGCAAAGTCAAAGACCCGTTTATTTTAAACGAGATGGGGCTGCCTCCACAGCATGTTAGGAACAGAAGGAGAACCTCATCCTAACGTGAGCAAAGTCAAAGGCCTCATTCATTTTAGATGGGATGGAGAGAGAGACCCTGACAACGGTCCTTATGTGCCCCCACAGTCCGTTAGAAATAGAAGAAGAACCTCATTCTAACGTGAGCAAAATCGAAGGCCTCATTCATTTTAGATGAGATGGAGAGAGAGATCCTGATAATGGCCCTTATGTGCCCCCACAGCCCGTTAGGAATAGGAGGAGAACCTCGTCATAATGTGAGCAAAGTCGAAGATTGGGCTTAAAATTTTACGTCAATAGGAGATAAGATCTCATTCAACCTCAACTACAGAAGATAAGATCTTCCTCGAGCTTCAACCTCGGTCAGAGATAAGATCTCTCCCGAGCGTCGAGTCACCTCAGTTGTAGGAGATAAGATCTCTTCCGGGTCAACCTTGGCTATAGGAGATAAGATCTCCGAGCTTCAACCTTGGCTGCAGGAGATAAGATCTCCCCGAGCTTCAATCTCGGCCAAAGATAAGATCTCTTCCGAGCGTCCGAGTCAACCTCGGCTAGAGATAAGATCTCTTCCGAGCGATCGAGTCAACCTCGGCTGTTGGAGATAAGATCTCCCTCGAGCTTTAATCTCGACTACAGAAGATAAGATCTTTCTCGAGCTTTAACCTCGGTCAGAGATAAGATCTCTCCCGAGCAACTGAGTCAATCTCGACTGCTGGATATTAAGATCTCTTCTGAGCTTCAACCTCAGCTATAGGAGATAAGATCTCCTCCGAGCTTCAACCTCGGCTGCAGGAGATAAGATCTCCCTCGACTCAACCTCGGCTATAGAAGATAAGATCTCCTCCGAGCTTCAACCTTGGCTGTAGGAGATAAGTCTCCCCGAGCTTTAACCTCGGTCAGAGATAAGATCTCTTCCGAGCATCCAAGTCACCTCGGCTAGAGATAAGATCTCTTCCGAGTGACCGGACCAACCTCGACTATAGGAGATAAGATCTCCTCCGAGGCTTCAACCTCAGCTTAGGAGATAAGATCTCCTCCGAGCTTCAACCTCGGCTGAGGAGATAAGATCTCTCCTGAGTCAACATCGACTGCAGGAGATAAGATCTTCCTCGAGCTTTAATCTCGGCTGTAGGAGATAAGATTCTCCTCCGAGCTTCAACCTCGGCTAGAGATACGATCTCTTTCGAGCATCCGAGTCAACCTCGGCTAGAGATAATATCTCTTCTGAGCGATCGAGTCAACCTCGACTGCTGGAGATAAGATCTCTCTTGAGCTTCAACCTCGACCGTACGAGATAAGATCTCCCTCAAGCTTTTAACCTCGGCCAGAGATAAGATCTTTCTGAGCGACCGAGTCAACCTCGACTGCTGGAGATAAAGATCTTCCCGAGCTTCAACCTCAGCTGGAGATAAGATCTCTCCCAAGCGACCGAACCAATCTCGGCTGCAGAGATAAGATCTCCCCGAGCTTTAACCTCGGCCAGAGATAAGATCTCTTCCAAGTGTCCGAGTCAACCTCAGCTAGAGATAAGATCTCTTCTGAGCGATCAGGCCAACCTCAACTGCAGAAAATAAGATCTCCCCCGAGCTTCAACCTTGACTGTGTTAGATATATGTGCCCTAGAAGCCAGAATTGGCTGACACTTGTAATACACTTCTAGGGGCAAAATTATAATTTTGACTATAATTAATGAAATGGATTATTTTCTATCACACCTGTGTATTTAGTGTCTGTGATACATCCTTTGAGTTAATGATAATGATAATTCATATTTTTAAGAGTTGAAAATTTAAGACATGAATAATCATTATTAACTCATAAACAGCTCCCGACCATAGGATCATCACTAGGATGGTGATTGATCCGAAAGATTGATGTACGATCGCTTCTCTTTAGTAGATGAGTCTTGAGTCTACGGTGTGAAGACACCAGAGCGAAAGTATAGATACTCGTTAGAGAATGAGGGTACTGAGCGTGACCACCTCGAGTAGTCATTACGAAGTCTACCTTCTCGTCAATGACTGACTCGATGCTGCAGTAGTGTGTCTGATTCTTTGACCTGAGATGCATCGACAGTTCATCTTGAGGGTGTTATAGTTTGACTACACCATTACTCGGTCTCCTAGCCATATGGAACCCTGAGGTGTATGTTGGCTATGACATGTTCATTGTAGGAACTGGATTGCATCAAGATGGGATCTATCTACCTCGGTGGTAGAGGAGCAGCCCTATGATAATCATGAGAATCAAGTCTTGAAGCCCATGGCCATGGCAGAGTGAAATAATAGAAAGAGTTTCTATTTAGATTTTCACATTGGACTCGAATCGAATGATTATTATCATATGACAGAGACTAGGGTTGACGAGTTTACCTTAACCCTAATCTGATCGAGGCTCAAGATAGAAGAACTTAATCACACAGGTAGCTGCCCAAGAGGTTCACATTCAGCTTTGATGGGTTGCCACCATATACTGCTAGGTGTCACTGATGGATTTTGGGAGCAATTAGAATGATTTAGATGATCGATCATTCTAGCTGTTCGAATCAGAAGAGTTCTGATCCATCGAAAGGAGTTTCGATGATGTCGATGATAGAGATTATGACATATCCTATTACCATACAGAACTGAACCTAACTGGGTCACACAAACAAGGGTTTGAATCTGGTGATCATCAATTGAACTGATCTAGTTCAATTAATCTGAATGAGATTCAATTAGGTTCAAGAAAATCGTGCTAGCACTCGATTGAACCTAACGTTCTTCTTTTACTGTCACAAATAAGTTGTCCTGATTGAGCCAAAGGTGTTTGTGCTCAATTAGAGGCCTTCATATGGTCTAACTGGAGGTTGTCCAAGTTAGAGAAGGTTGTCTTATTTTATAAGACATTACCTGCCATTTTTGGTCATCTGCCATTTCTTGTTCTTTGACTTTGGTCAAAAGTCTATCTTTGACTGATCAAACGTTGACCATTGACACCTTAACTTTTGACCACATGTCATGCACCTATTAGAGAGCTGGTGGGGGCCTGTCCCCCTGCTAGAACCTGGCAAGGAGAAGGGCGCACGCCAAGGGTGGCGTGAGCCCAGTAGGAGGGCCTAGGAGTCCTTGTTGGACAAGGACTCCATCTCCTTTTGGATTCCAATTAGAGTTCTTCTAAAACCAAACTTTGATTGGTCTTAGGCACCTCTAAGGAGGAATCCAGGGGTCCTATTCTCACCAATCAGATTTAGATCTGATTTCACAAAGGGTTGTGATTGGTTGGGAGGGAAGAGGAGTTGGATCACGCTTAGTCTATAAATAAGACTGCGCCCACTCAGATTCTATGCTAATGCAATTCAATTGAGAAACCCCACGCCCCAAGACTGCCTCTCCCCTCCTCCTCCACGCCATAGCTTTCTTCTCCCCTTGCTCTCCACGTCCAAAAGGTGTTTTGGACTTTGGTTTGGTGCGATTCAGATCAAAAAAAGGCGATCAAAGCAAGAAGGCTGCGCTGCTGCAAAAGGACGACTGTAGATCTTCAAAAGAGTTTTGAAGATCCTCCAGATCAGATCCAGATCTAATTTTTGGAGGCATGATAGAGAAGAAGAGGATCTCCAGATCCAATCCGAGTGGATACCGGTAGAGGCCAGGTGCTTGCGTGGCTAGATCCAGAACCTTCCGCTGCAATCAGGATCATCTACAATAATAGGATTAGCCAAATCAGGTAAATTAAATTAAAATTTAAATTTATTCTATTTTATTTTATTTTATTAAAATATAATAATCAGATCTGAAATATATCAAAATCTGATTGGGATCAAGAGAAAAAATTTTGAAATATATCTCCAGATCTGATCAGATCTGGACGAATCTGGACCGAAAAATTAGGATTTCCCTTCAATTGGTATCAGAGCCATGGTTCTAAATTATTTAGATCTAATTTTAATTTTATTTTAATTAAAAAATAAAATGATTTTAGATGTCACATGAGATTGTGATCCAGATCTGAAATCAAAAAAATTAAATTAAATGATTTGGATTAAGAACATGAAGATATGATGACTAGTTCTAGAATAGAAATAGTTCTATAGAATAGTTTGCATGTCTTTTGATTTAATCTGATTAAAATATTATTTTAGATCTTCTTATTTACTATTTTTTGATATTATAAGTATTATAATAACATCTGATAACAGCAAATAAAAATTATTTAATTTTATAATATCATATGAGATATGATTGATGCATGTCTAGACTAGTTTAGAATATTCTACATAATTGTCTAGATTAGAATTTTATTTTGATTAGATCAATTTAAATCTAATTTTTTAGATTATTTAATGTGATTAATTTAGATCTGAAACATGCATGATATGATATCATGAGATGTATGCAAAATATGCCTTGATTAGATCTACTTTATATATGAGATATATGATATAGATCTGATATTGTTTTGTAGTATTGAATGTTCCTGATTAAGGCGTTCCTCTTGGCCGTCCGATCATAAGAACGAAGAAGGGTTTTAAAGGCCCTCTCTTTCCATTCGATGGGGTTGTTCTTATGACGTGTAGGGGTGCTGCGTGTTTCGTCCTAATCAGAAATTCAAAACTTATTTTCTGCAAAAATCCTAATCCCGAAACCTAGGATTATTGTGCATTATTTGTTTATGAACCCAACTTAATAAGAATTAAGTTTATGGAATATCATTAGGTCTAAAATTGAAATTTCAGATCTAAGACATATTCCATAATACTGGGTTCGGGCTTGGGGTAGCTCAATTAGGTCTAGCGGTTGATCAAACCGAACAAGAGTTGGTTAGATGGGATCAACATGCTTAAATTGACCAGTTAATAGGAATTAAGTTTGGGTCAAGATCGAGTCACGATCAAGTAAGACCTAATTAGGCTCAGAGGTTAGAGTCTGGATTTAGGCTAAACCAATTGGTTCTGACTCAACAATTTGGTGTCTAAGATAAGTTTGGCATAGACGATCGACTGGTTTTTAATTGAAGCTACTCGATCTGAATGCGTTCTTGTGCGAGTTAACGGCATATTCCTTCCACCGGTCTCACTTACTGGCCATATCTGTTGACACAGTTCTGATCTGAGGTGCGTCAATAATCCGAGCTTAACCCATGCCACTAGGTTAGTCATAATTGATTGATGACTAAGCCAAGTCTAGTAATGAGACCTGAATCAATTCTTCCCTAAGAAAAGATAAGTCCAAGCGTCTTCACCATTGTAGATGTGCGGGCCCCTATCCCGGTGGTTGATTGTTCTCTCGATGGATACAGTGGCTAGTTGCACGTTGAGATGCAACCATGTCTATTAGCAGCATGGATTGCTTATGGGCTGGAGGATGAGTTGGGTCAATATTTCGGCATACGGTCGAGAGATCCAATAGGAACCCAGTCCATGCAAATGGGCCGGTCTGACTTAAACTAAGGAGTGGATCAATTATTTCGGATACGGTGAGATTTCATGAATTAGAGACCAAGTTTTGGGACTGCACCATGATTAGAGAATTCATTGAACAAGAGTTGTTCACTCATTGGCTAACCCATCACCAATTAACTGTTAGGTGACCGGTGAAATGAAGTCAGTTGGTGAGACCGCAAACCATCCAAGAAATCATCAATCGCGGAGATTTCTGGCATCTCTACGCACAGAAAGTGTTACGGGATCCGAAGAGACAAATAGAATAATACATAAATTTATGTAAAAAATAAAATTCCTAATAAACGAATTGGTTCAAGTCAAAAATTACAGTATCTAACTAGAATTCTTGAACTCTCTACAGAAAATTCTGCGTCCAACCCACTGGTCACGTATCCTAGACAAACATAGACTAGAACTGGACTCCAATTATAAAGATTGGCCTCAAGAAACTATAAAATTGTTTTTGGGTTCAAAAAAGTTAACACTTGTTTTGGACCAGGAACCCTCCCACCTTAACCAGCTCGTCCATCCACTGAACAGAGCAGCATCTCTAAAAATGGATTGGACGAAGACACATAAGGCCAGTACTAAATGTTGGCTTGATGTCTGATAACGGCTCCGCGCCAACATGAAAGATATCGGGACTGCTCGCTAAAATGTTGGCTTACCTTGCAGGAGATGATATGGTGAACAGAGTCGACCACAGCGCAAATATCAGTTCACAAAATGATTTTTTAAGGCTAAGATGCAGTGTATGGGTAGTCAGTCCAAGGATCAACTTCTGACAATGATCAAAGGAATGGAAGAGCTTGAGAATGCCTCGGATGTGAAGTTGGACTGGATCTGCAGACATATCTATTCTGCAATCCTCTGACTGATGCATATATGGCCAATTCATCATGGACATTACACATGCATAAACTTCAAAATTTCTTGGGCCGAGTTGATTGAATTATGTGGGTTACTTGCTTGAGCTTTCTATGAAAAGATCTAAAGCTCAGTTGCTTGCTTATGGAACGGACTTCTTCCAAAAGAAAGTCTTATGAGAAGAAAAAAGAAGTCTTGCTGAAAAAGCAAAAGGATGGAAGGATCAAGAAGAAGAAGGCAGAACCGAGGAAAAAGGTCGGATTGTCAAGGAAAGTGTTTTCTTGCAACAGCGACGGCCATTTGGAGCGGAAACTGCGCCTATTACCTGGCACCCTAATGGAACAAGAAGGAAGGTCCTTCTTGGAGGTATGCCTCATTATTGAAGTTTAACCTTATGGTTCTTCTGATCCTCCTCTTGAAGACCGAAGATGAAAGAAAGTCCCTTCTTCGGGATGAACGTCCACCAACCGTCAGCCTTTGGATGGGGACGAAGAGTAAAGAAAGGATGAAACAGAGAAAGACAAGGAGTGGTCGGAATGGTATTGCACAAAAGAGCCAAAGAAACTAAAATCCGAATGGAATTCGGTGCAAGTTGCATTAGGCAAATTCAATAATAGTCCAGAATATTTTGAATAAACTCCGGGATTGAAAATCAGAGACCTGACCTAAGATTTTTTACATAGAATGCCACATGATCAGTCGGCGAAGAAGATATCCGACCTTTCAGACCAGAGGCGAAAAACCTAAATTGCTGAGGAACTTGATACTATTCTCGAAGCTGGCTGATGATAGAGTCCGATAGCGAAGAAATCTTCACTATCAGACCAGTAGAAAAGATAGTTGTCGAACCAGATGACTGACTACTGCCACCTACGAATCTACCCCTACCTCTACTAGCCATTACAGAAGCTATTGAAAATCCTCAAGAAGCAAAGAAAAAGAAAGAAGAAGAAACCTAACCTAGAGAACGAGAAGAAAACTCGAAAAACAAAGGAAGTAAGAAAGGAAGGTGATGCGGGAAAAAAAAAAAGAAAAGAAAACACAAAGCTTCCTTCCATTCGTCAACAATAAATCACGTCTGACCGTGATACATTATTCTCAGAACAGACAGTATAGTTGCTTATACTCTGCTCAGAAGACGTGATTGATTGACATGGGACCAAAGCACGATCAATCTAAATGATGCTGATGAATATCATTTTAGAGATCAGTAAATAACTAACAATAATAAAGTAAATAGATAAATAGCAGAAATTAAATATGCTCATGAATAATTGTAAAAAAAAATATAAATAGAATGAAGGATAGCAAGAAATTAAGTCCGCAAGAAAATCCAAAAAAAATATAAGAAGAATTCGGATCGTGGTAGTTAAGAAACTATCCTGATTAGGGCTCTTAATCTTTTAACCAAGTAGATCTATCGATAAAGAATTAGATTTTTACCGACATCGGATCTAAAAAAAAAGTAAAATCAAAGATCAGTTAAGAAAGAACGAATGTCCTTGTCAATATTTGATCTATAGAATAATAGATCACTCTTTCTCTCTCTGCATGATTGATGAAAATCTTCGAGGAGATAGATCTTCTTTTGGTAGAATAAGCTTATGTAGGTAGATGGTGAAGACGAATCGAGATCGTAGGAATACTAAATCTCAAGAAAATGAATGTTAAAGAGATAGAAAAAGGTGGGCCTCACACCCTCCCCTCGTGGGGCGATTTTGGGTCTCATACCCTCTCCCTCTTGAAGGGACCAATACAAGTATTTATAAAAATTATAAATTGATTCATTCATTCATTCTCTCATTCATGAAAGATACATGGATTTATATAGGATTCTAGGGATCCTATTTCTTTAGGAATCCTATTTTTTTTATAAGAAAAAAATCAACCCTTCCGACAAAAAAGTAAAACATTATGTATGGTTTTCAAATACAATAATATATCATATCTATCTTTTATGGAACTATAGAAAAGAAATCAGTCCTTTAACAAAATAAATAAGAAATCAAAAATTCTTAAGAAATCCTAGGAAAGAAAAAGAACTCCATGTGGATGCTTGATGCCCGGCATAACTTGGCATTAGGATCCTTGGGCATGGCATATGCTGGCATGTGTATTTCCTCCCTAAGCGTGTGGAGGGTGGTGGCTCCAAAAATGACGTGGACCAAATTTGCTTCTTTATGATGGTCTCTTTCCAAATAAGGCTCAATCCAAAATAAACCCAAGTATGGTCCTATGGATCCAAAACTAAATGCATTAAAAGAATTAATTGATTAAATCAAAAGGACTAGAATAAAATAACTGAAGTAGAGTTATTCTGATATGGCTTCTTCAATCTAAATTGAATCTAAATTATGTTGTCGACTTTTGATGGCTCTAGTGTCCGCACCAATTCTCTCGGGGTGGGGAGAACTCAACCCTATCGAGTGGGGGTTGATTTTGCTCTGGTGATGCTTAAGCAAATCAGGATTAATATGCTGCAGCTCTTCTCGAATGATCCAGGTATCCTCGGACTTCGGTCGACCTCGCCATCTAACTAAGTACTGCTGATAGCCTCGACTTTGGGTGGAGATGATCTGCTCATCCAAAATTTTCTCAATCTGATCATGCTTTGACATTTTGGTCGATGGATATTTAGGAATAGGTTCTCTCTCAAAGGTTGGTTCAGGCTCAAATGGCTCACTAGGTATCTAAGTTGGCTCTTTATAGGCGACGAGATTTGCAACGTTAAAAGTAGAGCTAATTCCAAAATCAGAAGGTAAGTTCACAACATACACATTTGGTCCGATCTTCTTTAAAATCTTAAATGGATCTGCTCCTCGAGCATGTAACTTCTTGATGGTTTCTAATGAAAATCGTTCAGACCTCATTCGAACCATCACATAGTCTTCTTCCATAAACTCTTGGGCACATCGATGAGAATCTATATTTTGTTTATAAATTTTATTACTAATACTAATTTTTTTACTGATCTTTTTTATGTAAACTCTTGACATGCTATGCAAATGACTCTGCAGATTTGGAAATTCTAGCATGCATGGGCAATAGGATAAGGTCTATTGATTTTCTATGTTGATATCCATGAACTACTTCCTTGGGATGGTCTATCTTAAAGTCCTCACGAACTTCTTTCATAGCAATCATCCAAACTGGTGATCCTTTACTCACGGTCATCTCTAATTCCTTAGCACCTATCAGATGGAGGCTTTTCTTTTTGATATTTTTTTTCGGTCCATCGTCTAACTTTCTATTAGTAGCCTTAGATAGGGAAGAATTGATCGTGATCTTCTTATCCTTATGAGTGAAACTACAGAAGTTGATTCGGTCATAAATCATAACATCATTATCAAACAGCCAAGGTCGATCTAATATGATACTTCTGACTTCCATGGGTAAGACATCGCACCAAACATGATCCTAATAAGAATGAAGCTGGATGGAAACACGGCATTTAAGTTTGATGGAAATAGAGAAGGAATCTATCCAAGATACATGGTATGGACTGGGATGATCTACAGGAGCTAATCCTAATTGCTTAACCATGTCGATGGAGATGGCGTTGATACAGCTACCACTATCAATGATCATCTTATAAATTTTATCACTAAATTTTATGAAGGTATGAAAAATAGAGGTCCTACGTCAGTCTTCACTTTCCTTAGTCTGTGCTAGAATATACCTAACGATTCCAAGCCTAAGGTCTGACTTCGGTGCAACAAAATTTAGAATTTTCTTAGTACTTTCAAACTACTTGGCTAAGTCTGGATCAGCTTCATAAACTTCCTCCTCAATATTTTCTATAGTTTTCTCTTCTAATTCTTCCATAAATAACGATCGATTGGAACATTGTGCAGCAAAATGATCATAACCATGGCACTTGAAGCAGTGGGATCGAGAACTACTTTTCTTAGATAACTCTCCTGCAACTCTTTTTTCTTTATCTTCTATTCTCATAATAGGATTTATAGGTGGAGGTCTATTACTAGGAGTCTGGATAGTATTGGGTCTCGATCTAGAAGGGGTTACTCGGCAAGATTCAAGACGACGAATGATCGAATACCTAAAAATCTCTCAAAGTCTAGAGCAAGTTGATAAGCTTATTCTAACGTGGTTACCTCTCGCAAAAAGAGCTCACGCTGGATATCTTCTCGTAATCCAACTCTAAATCTAGACAAGGTAATAATCCTATCTTCAGTTACTCCACATCTCATGAGATACTCATCAAATCTCGTGATATACTCTGTGACTGATCTATTTTCTTGAGTAAGTCTCTGCCACTGATCTAAAAATCTTTGTTGGTAGGAGGTGGAGAGGTATTTTTCTCTAAGTTTCTCCTTCATTTCATCCCAGGTTTCTATCGGATCTTATCTTCTCTGGTTGAGAAGATGTTCAACACTTTTTCAATAAAGTCAGACTTGCCTAACCAACTTCATCCTAGCAAACCTAACTCTTCTTGCTTCAGATATTTCGTACCATCCAAAATAGTAGTCCATGCCCGATTTTCAATTTAGGTACTCTCTCGGATCTAAACAACCATTAAAACTTGGAGCTTCGATATTTACATTCCTAAGGACATGCTCATCCTGATCGAACTAGTTATGATGGGGGCATGCTGCTATAGATCGATCTAGGTCGAGATTTCTTCTTCTCTGTCCTATAGGTAGTTGGGGAGACTCAGGTTCAGATTATTTTTGCCTAGCTTCTTTTAGTGCTATTATTCTTTCACTCATGGTTTTCATAAAATCTTTCATATCATCAAATTTCTCAGTCGGGACATTAATGATGACTGCTGTATTGGGATCCATGTTAGTACTGGGTGAGAAAGTAAGAGTTGGTACTGGATACCTGATCTAGTAGTCATGCAAGTCCAGGATGCAGGAATAAGATGCAGTAAAAAAAAAATACTAAAAAGTAAATTACAAAATTTAAATTATGAAAATTTAACTTGTAGGAATTTTAAATTGCAGAATTTAAACTAAAATCCTAACCAATCCAGCTCTAATACTAAATTGATGCGGGACAGCCTAAAAAAAAATACAAAGCTTTCTTTCATTCGTCAACAATAAATCACGTCCGACCGTGGCACATTATTTTCAGGATAGACAGTATAGTTGCCTATACTCTGCTCAGAAGGCGTGACTGATTGACATAGGACCAAAGCACGATCAATCTAAATGATGCTGATGAATGCCATTTTAGAGATCAGTAAATAACTAGCAATAATAAAGTAAATAAATAAATAGCAAAAATTAAATATGCTCATGAATAATTATAAAAAGAAAAATATAAATAAAATAAAGAATAGCAAGAAATTAAGCCCGCAAGAAAATCTAAAAAAAAGATAAGAAGAATTCGGATCATGGTAGTTAAGAAACTACCCTGATTAGGGCTCTTAATCTTTTAACCAAGCAGATCTATCGATAAAAAACTGGATTTTTACCAACATTGGGTCTAAAAAAAAAAAGTAAAATTAAAGATTAGTTGAGAAGGAATGAAGGTCCTTGTCAACGTTTGATCTGTAGAATAATAGATCACTCTTTCTCTCTCTACATGATAGATGAAAATCTTGAAGGAGACAGATTTTCTTTTGGTAGAATAGGCTTATATAGATAGATGGTGAAGACGAATCGGGGTCATAGGAATACTGAATCTCAAGAAAATGAATGTTAAAGAGATAGAAAAAGGTGGGCCTCACACCCTTCCCTCGTGGGGCAATTTTGGGTCTCACATCCTCTCCCTGTCGGAGGGACCAATACAAGTGTTTGTGAAAATTGTAAATTGATTCATTCATTCATTCTCTCATTTATGAAAGATACATGGGTTTATATAGGATCCTAGGGGTCCTATTTCTTTAGGAATCCTATTTTCTTTACAAGAAAAAATCAACCCTCCTAATAAAAAAGTAAAACATTATGTATGGTTTCCAAATACAATAATATATCATATCTATCTTTTATGAAACCATAGAAAAGAAATCAATCTTTTAACAAAATAAGTAAGAAATCAAGAACTCTTAAGAAATCCTAGGGAAGAAAAGAAACTTCATATGGGTGCTTGATGCCTTGCACAACTTGGCATGAGGATCCTTGGGCATGGCACATGCTGGCATATGTATTTTCTTCCTAGGCGTGTAGAGGATGGTGGCTCCAAAGATGACGTGGACCAAGCTTGCTTCTTTATGATGGTCTCTTTCCAAATAAGGCCCAATCCAAAATAAATCCAAGTATGGTCCTATGGATCCAAAACTAAATGCATCAAAGAAACTAATTGATTATCAAAAGGACTAGAACAAAATAACCAAAGTAGAGTTATTCTGATATGGCTTCTTCAATCTAAATTGAATCTAAATTATGTTGCCAACTTTTGATGGCTCTAGTGTCCGCACCAGAAGGACTCAGAACTCCAAAGCACTAGCGAAGAAACAAGTTACGGTAAAAACTCAGGAAAAATAACAGTAATCCTATATATATAGGAACCATTAACGACCAAGATTGTTTCGGTAAAACTAAGTCTGTCTAGATTTCTGCCACCTGATAGAATCTAAGTCTTCAGATGTTCGGACGTTTCAATGCACCTCCGCTCGGATCACGCCACGACATCACAATCTATGAGAAAGGCTAAAAACTAATGATAACTCGACACGCGGCATCATCGGATTGAGCTAAAATCACATGTTAAGCTGTCAAATCGATTTTTCGATGGATCATATTAATAATGACAACATGACCATCGAGATGACAAAATGGCGGAAACTCTCCTCGCTGAACATGATAATAATTATCACATGATCATCGAAACGACTGACTTTCTCTCGATGTGCGAGATAATTATTAATGCTAAAAGAAAGGTAGCTGTCAAATTAGAGTTCAAGATGAAATGAGAACCTATCATTCAAAATGCGCGATGTCAAGCTGGTCTTATATTTCAATGGGGGGCACAGGATTCTAAAATTATTGATACTTAAAATATTTTGCGCTAAATATTGCGACTACACAATACTAATAACTTTTAATACTGTTGGTGCAGAAATCCGTCGCCGCCGGAGGTCGCCGCAATCGAGGCCGCTGGGCGCCGCCGGGGACCTGCAAAACGAAGTCCCGTCCGGAACCGGTGGGGTGGTGGCTCCGGCAGGACCCTCCGACGGTCAAGTTAGTTTCCGACCAACAGTAATGGAGTGCTCGGAATGAGTTCCGGAGCTTAGAGATGTGGAGGAGAGCTTAGAGAGTCAAGAGTCCAGAGAGCTTAGCCTTAGCGTGTCGGGAGGGATCCTTTATATAGTGGAGCTTGATGGTGACAACTGCAGCCGCGTGCTGGCGGGCCGCTCGAGGTTCGGTGGAGTCAGTCTCACTGGCGCCGCATGCGGCGGATGGAGGGTGACAGCCATCGCCGCCTGACAGTGGGTCGCTATCGCCCGCGGCGGACTGACTGATGGTGCGGCGGACTGACTGATGGTGATGGTTGCAGAGCTTGCCGAATGAAGGGATGAAGGCCTTCGTCGTGTGCCCATTTCGGAGGAGTTCGGGCTCCTGAAGAGGAAGATAGGAGGGAGTTCGGCTCCCATAGGCGTCTGGCGAGAGGTATGCAGCTAAGGACCCGTCCGCAGAAGAGTTCGGCTGCTGAGAAGCCGCGGCTCGGCCGTCTGGGGTTCGGCCGGCTGTTGGACTTGGGCTGAGGCTTGGACACTTGAGAGTTCGGTAGGAGCTCGGTCGGCCGAAGTTTGATGAGGGCGACCGCTGAGGAGTTCGGCCCAGTGACGACTGCTGAGGAGTTCGGGCTCCTGAGTGACGATTGCTGAGGAGTTCGGGCTCCTGAGTGACGACCGCTTGGGGATTCTACTAAAGCCCGTCCGCTGAGGAGTTCGGCCGCTGAGAGGACTTCATTGAAGCTCGGCCGCTTGGAGTCGGTCCGAAGGAGTTCGGCCGTGGGAAGTCCGAAGGAGTTCGGCTGCATGGGCTCGCCTGGGGTCGGTCCGAAGGAGTTCGGCCGCGGGAAGTCCGAAGGAGTTCGGCTGCATGGGCTCGCCTGGGGTCGGTCCGAAGGAGTTCGGCCGCTGGAAGTCCGAAGGAGTTCGGCTGCATGGGCTCGCCTGGGGTCGGTCCGAAGGAGTTCGGCCGGGAAGTCCGAAGGAGTTCGGCTGCATGGGCTCGCTGGGGTCGGTCCGAAGGAGTTCGGCCGTGAGAGGACTTCATTGAAGCTCGGCCGCTTGGAGTCGGTCCGAAGGAGTTCGGCTGCATGGGCTCGCCTGGGGTCGGGCTTCGGCAGGAGCGGGATTTATCCCCAACAGTAGCCCCCCCACTCCCGAGTTCAAAAATTGAAGGAAGGGAGTACCAAAACAGGCGACTGCCGAAGTCTTCTTCCAGGCTCCGCATTTGTTGCGGCTGAAGCTCGGGGGAGGTCTCATCTCCAGCCAATATTGACGCTGAAGTTGAAGCTGAGGCTTGGGGGAGGTCTCATCCCCAGTCGATGTTTGGAGTTGAAGTGGGACTCGTTTCCAGCCAAAATTAGTGAAGCCGACGTTGAGGCCGGAGTCAATGTCGCCCCCCGTGGTCAGGGTCGGAGTTGACATTGCCTTCATCAACCGAAGTCGATTCGGGGGAGACCTCCTCTTTTGCAGTCAAGGTTATGATCGCTTGGGGGAGACCTCGCCTCCCGCTGACGCTGATACCGAAGTTGAAGCCGAGGTCTGAAGGAGACCTCGTCTTCTGCAGTGAAGCTTACCGTAGACTCTGGGGCTCGGCCTTGGACCTTGCTCGCGTCAGGACGAGGTTCTCCTCTTGTTTTCCGACGGGCTGTGGGGGCACATGGGGACCGTCCTCGTCTCTCCCCCCATCCCGTCCTTGGTGGACGGGGCCTTTGACTTTGCTCACGCTAGGACGAGGTTCTCCTCCTGTTCCTAGCCGGCTGTGGGGGCACATGAGGACCGTCGTCCTCGCTTCTCCCCCCATCCCGTCCTTTATGGACGGGGCCTTCGACTTTGCTCACGCTAGGACGAGGTTCTCCTCCTGTTCCTAGCCGGCTGTGGGGGCACATGAGGACCGTCGTCCTCGCTTCTCCCCCCATCCCGTCCTTTGCGAATGGGGCCTTTGACTTTGCTCACGCTAGGACGAGGTTCTCCTCCTGTTCCTAGCCGGCTGTGGGGGCACATGAGGACCGTCGTCCTCGCTTCTCCCCCCATCCCGTCCTTTGCGAACGGGGCCTTTGACTTTGCTCACGCTAGGACGAGGTTCTCCTCCTGTTCCTAGCCGGCTGTGGGGGCACATGAGGACCGTCGTCCTCGCTTCTCCCCCCATCCCGTCCTTTGCGAACGGGGCCTTTGACTTTGCTCACGTGCTAGGACGAGGTTCTCCTCCTGTTCCTAGCCGGCTGTGGGGGCATTTCCGCTCGCTTTTTTCCCAGTGACCCTGAAACGATAGTGTCGAGCAACAAGGTTTTATTGAGGGAAACTACTGGTAGTACATTCTCAGGTTTTCTGAGTTCCAAGGTCGGGGAAGCGCTAGTCCTCCGAGCTCCTTTAGGCGATAGGTACCAGGTCGGATGACCTCTACCACTTCGTACGGACCTTCCCAATTTGGGACGAGCTTCCCTTGATTCTGGGGCTGGGAGACGGCTGCTCGTCGGAGCACTAAGTCCCCAACTCTGAACGCCTTGCTTTTGACTCTGGAATTGTAATACCGAGCCACCTTCCGCTGGTAGGCGGCCATTCGGATGCGGGCTGCCTCCCTCCTTTCTTCCAGCAGGTCGAGGTTGGTTCTGAGGTCCTGGGAGTTGAGTTGCTCGTTGAAGCCCACGATTCGAGCAGACGGGAGTTTGAGCTCGATCGGGATGACTGCCTCGGTGCCGAAGGCCAAGGCGAAGGGTGTCTCGCCGGTCGGTACCCTCTGCGTTGTTCGGTATGCCCAGAGAACGTGGTAGAGTTCGTCTACCCAGGCCCCTTTTCGCCCTGTCGAGCCTCGTCTTGAGGCCTTGCAGCAGGGTCCGATTGGTCACTTCGGCTTCCCCATTGGCTTGCGGATGAGCCACCGATGTGAAGTGGTGGGAGACGTTTAGTCCTTCGCAGAACTCGGCAAACCGGGCTCCAGCGAACTGTCGCCCATTATCGGTTATGAGAGCTCGGGGCAGACCGAACCGGCAGATCAGCGTCTTCCAGACGAAGTCCTGCACCTTGGCCTCGGTGATCTTCGCTAGTGGTTCCGCCTCGACCCACTTGGTAAAGTAGTCGATCGCGACCAGGAGGAACTTCCGTTGTCCGGACGCTGTTGGGAAGGGGCCGAGGATGTCCATCCCCCACTGCGCGAAGGGCCAGGGTGCAGTGAGCGGAGTGAGTTCGGATGCCGGCTGCCTTTGCACGCTGGCGTTCTTCTGGCAGCGGTCACACCTCTTCACGTATTCCGTGGAATCACGAAGTAGGGTCGGCCAGTAGTACCCTTGCCGAAGTAGTCTTTGCGATAGGGATCTGGCTCCCGCGTGACTTCCGCAGAGTCCTTCGTGGACATCCTGTAGCGCGATGCAGGCCTCAGAGGGTCGGAGGCACCTCAGCAACGGGAGGGAGTACGACCTTTTATATAACCTGCCCTCGTACAAGACGTAGCGGGAGGCTTGACTCCTGAGCTTCCGAGCTTCTCTCCGGTCGTGGGGGAGGACCCCTTCTTCGAGGTAGGCGATCAGCGGATCGATCCAGCTGGGCTCGAAGTCCGTCCGCAGGACGGCCTGAGGTTCCTCGGTGGTCGGGCACTTCAGAGTTTCCAGAAACACCTCTTTTGGTAGTTCGGCCGGGGCAGAGGTGGCCAACTTGGAGAGGAGGTCGGCCCTTGTATTCCCGGTCCTTGGGATGTGCCGAATGTCGAAGCTGTCGAAGGCTGGTATTAAGTTCTTCACCTTCCCGAGGTACATCACCATGCTTTCCTCCCGCGCCTCGTAGCTGCCGCCGACCTGACCGACCACCAACTGGGAATCGCTATAGACTTGAAGCCGACCCACCTTCAATTCCCTGGCTATCTGCAGCCCGGCTATCAGCGCTTCATACTCGGCCCCATTGTTGGTTGTGGGAAACTCGAAGCGCAATGCGTACTCGGTGACGATCCCCTCGGGGCTAACCAGGACCAGCCCTGCGCCGGCCCCGCTAGAGTTGGATGAGCCATCCACATGCAGAACCCAGGCGCCTTCAAGAAGGTCGGCCCTTTCTTCAGGGAAGCTCGACCGCCACAGCTCGGCTTCGTCGGGGCCTGGTCTCCCGCTGATGATAGTCTCGCTTGATTCAAGCTCGGCTTCGACTGGTGCGGTGCATTCCAGCACGAAGTCCGCCAGTATCTGAGCCTTGATCGATGGCCTGGGCCGGTAATTGATGTCGAACTCCGTGAGCTCGATCGCCCATTTGGCGATTCTTCCTGAAGCGTCTGCGCGGTGGAGGACGGCTCTTAATGGTTGGTCCGTGAGGACCGTGATGGTATGCTCCTGAAAGTAAGGTCGGAGCTTCCTGGCTGCGATCAGAAGACAGTAAATTAGTTTTTCTAACTTGGAGTACCTGGTTTCCGCGTCCCTCAAGGCTCGGCTCACGTAGTAGACTGGTTGTTGCGCCTTCGCATCTTCCCTGACCAGGACAGCCGCCAGGGCCATTGGAGAGACAGCTAGGTATAGGAGCAGCCCTTCTCCAGGTTCGGGCTTTGCCAGCAATGGAGGCGCGCCGAGGTAGTTTTTAAGCTCTTCGAATGCCTGTTTGCACTCCGCTGTCCAGCAAAAATCTTTCGGTCGCCTGAGGACCTGGAAGAAAGGCAGGCACCGCTCGGCCGACCTTGAGACAAAGCGGTTCAAGGACGCCACCTTCCCAGCCAGGCGCTGAACTTCCTTAATTGTTTTCGGGGCAGTCATCTCCTGGATGGCTCGGATTTTCTCGGGATTTGCCTCGATTCCGCGTCTCGACACCATGAATCCTAAAAATTTTCCGGAGGTCACGCCGAAGGCGCATTTGGTCGGGTTCAACTTCATCTTGTGCCTCCTAAGCGCACCGAAAGTTTCTTCAAGGTCGGCGAGGTGGTCTGTCGAGGCTCGGCTTTTGACCAGCATGTCGTCCACGTACACCTCCATGTTGCGGCCGATCTGCCCCTTGAAGACCTTGTTGACCAAGCGCTGGTAGGTGGCTCCTGCATTCTTGAGTCCGAAAGGCATGACCCTGTAACAATAGAGACCTCGGTCAGTAATAAAGGTGGTCTTTCTCTTCATCCTCGGGCGCCATGCGTATCTGGTTATAACCAGAAAATGCGTCCATAAAAGTGAGGAGCTCGTGGCCCGAGGTTGCGTCCACCAGCTGATCGATCCTCGGCAGGGGGTAGCTGTCCTTTGGGCAGGCTTTGTTCAGCTTCTTGAAGTCGACGCACATCCTCCATTTGTTGTTTGCTTTTTTGACGAGGACCACGTTCGAGACCCAGGTCGGATAGTTGACCTCCCGGATGAGTCCAGCTTCAAGGAGCTTATCCACTTCTTCGGCTACCGCCTTCTGTCTTTCTGGGGCTTGGCGGCGTAATTTTTCTCTGACGGGTCGGTGCCTTGGGTCGATGGCCAGCCGATGTTCTATGACATCGGCGTCGATCCCTGGTACATCCGCTGGGGCCCAGGCGAAAACGTCTGCATTCCTTCTGAGGAAAGCGACGAGCTGTCCCTTGACCTCGGCCGCTAGGTTGGAGCCGATCCGCACCTCATGCCCCGGGTCTCCATCGCGTAAGGACACAGGGACGAGGTCTTCCGCAGGTTCGCCCCGTTCTTCAGTGAGGTCGTCGCGGACGTCCAGTCCGTCAACAAGGCAAGGGTCGGGCCGGTCTCCCTCGCGCAGGGCGATTGAGTAGCAGTACTTTGCCAGGGCTTGGTCTCCTCTGACTTCGCCGACTCCATGGCTCGTCGGGAATTTCATCTTTAAGTAGTAGGTTGACACTACCGCCCGTAGCGCGTTAAGGCCTGGTCGCCCAAGGATTGCATTATAGGCGGACGGGGTCCTCACGACAAAAAAGTCGATCCGCGCCTTGGCCAATTTTGGGGATTGGCCCGCCGTCACCGCCAAAGTCACCATGCCTTCGACCGGAACGGCGTGTCCGGCAAATCCCACCAGGGGGGAATTTACAGGTCCTAAGCGGGTGTCAGGTAGGGACATTTTTAAGAAGGCATCGTAAAACAATATGTCCGCCGAACTTCCCATTATCCACCAAAACGCGGCGTACATCATAATCAGCGACGTTTAAAGAGATTACAACCGCGTCGTTATGCGGAAATCTGGTCCCCTGGGCGTCTGCCTTCGGTGAAGGTCACGGGCTCCGAGGTCCTCTGCCTCTTTGCCGATCCCTCGGATTCGTCGGTCTTTCCCTGCTGCGGTCCTCCCGAGATGGTGTTAATGACGCCAAGAGACGGCCGGTCCTCCTGCCGATCTTCCCCAATCGGCGGCAACATTCTCGGCCGATCTTCCTGCTCTTTAGATCGTCTTCGCAGGAATCGGCCAAGCCTGCCCCGCCGGACCAGCTCCTCGATTTCGTCCTGGAGCTGGATGCACTCCTCGGTATCGTGACCGTGGTCACGGTGGTAAAGGCAGAACTTGTTGGGGTTGCGTTTTCTGGGATGGGAACGCATCCTCTCCGGCTCCGGAAGTCGTCCCTTGATCTCCAGCAGCACTTGAGCCTTCGGGGCGTTGAGGGGGGCGTAGCTGTGAAAACGCCGTCGGAGGGGAGAACCTCGGCGCGGGGAGGGACCTCGTCGCGAGGGAGAACCTCGGCGCCGGGGGGAACTTCGGCGTCGGGTGGGACTTCGGTGCCGAGGAGAACTTCGGCGCGCCCTTCCGTCGGTGGCTTCCCGCCCCCGAGCCTGAGGTGGAGTCCGGGCACGCCCGCGACCAGGGGGAGTTCGGGAACGCGGCCAGGCTTCGGTGCGCTTTCTTTCCTCGGCAGGCCTTCCCGCTCTGCCTACTCGTCGCTTGTCGCGAGCTTCACCATCCTTGGCCTCGAAAGCCTCTTCTGCCCGGGCATAGCTTTCGGCCCGAGCTAGCATGTCAGCGAAGTCCCTGGGATATTTCTTCTCCAGGGAAAACAGCAGGTCGTTCTTCTGAAGGCCGCCCTTGAGGGCGGCCATAGCAACTGATTGGTCCAGGTTCCGGACTTCCAGCGCGGCAGTGTTGAACCGGGTGACGTAAGCCCGGATGGGTTCCCCCTCTTTTTGCCTGATGGCCAACAAGGGAATCCGAGCCTCTGCGCGGCCGTTTGCTGCTGACGAAGTGGGCCGCGAATTGTTGACTCATTTGGTCAAACGACAGGATGGTGCCCGGCTTAAGCGCCGAGTACCAATTCCTAGCCGCTCCCTTGAGGGTAGAAGGGAAAGCCCGACACAAAATGGCATCAGGCGCGCCATGGAGTAACATCGTCGTCCTGAAGGCCTCCAAATGGTCGACCGGGTCAGTGGTCCCATCGTAGCTTTCGAAATGCGGGAGCTTGAAGTTCGGTGGTACCTGTTCCTGCATAATTTTCTGTGAGAAGGGAGGATCAGTGCAAATATCGTTACCGCGGGAGGAAGGAGTATGACGAAGTTCTTCTATGCGCCGTCCCATCTCCATGAGCCTTTGGTCCAGGAAATCTTCGCGATCCTTAATCCCCAAGGTCTTCTCGCGGAAGGGGTGCGAAGCTTCTCCCTGGGTTGAGCCGCGGTCCGAGCAGGGGCTCTTTGCCGGCTGCCCCTCTCTCCCGAGGGCCGGAGGTTGGGTAGCCCACATCGGTCGCTCCTGGACTGGATTCCCGGGCTCCGGGGAACCCCGCGCCGGTCGAGTGGGCGCTGGACCTCGCGAATGCGTGGCTTGCACTGCCTGCACCGCCTCCGTAAGATCGCGGACCTGCTGGGCAAGCAGGTCGAACCGCTCCGCATCTACCGCGAGTACGGAGCGGGCCCGCGTCGCCGGGGCCGGAGTGGGAGCGGACGGACCCGAACGGGATCGGGCCGCGGAGGCTGCCGACCTCCGGGTCGAGGTTCTTCTGGGAGGCATTTTTCTTTTCAGAAAAGGAATACTGAAGAGGGAGGAGAGAGATCCGGAGCAGGGGAGGGAAATCGTCGCCGAGCACTCCTTTAAGAACAAGGGAACCTCGAAGGTTCAATCCCTTGTTCCCACAGACGGCGCCAATCTGTTGGTGCAGAAATCCGTCGCCGCCGGAGGTCGCCGCAATCGAGGCCGCTGGGCGCCGCCGGGGACCTGCAAAACGAAGTCCCGTCCGGAACCGGTGGGGTGGTGGCTCCGGCAGGACCCTCCGACGGTCAAGTTAGTTTCCGACCAACAGTAATGGAGTGCTCGGAATGAGTTCCGGAGCTTAGAGATGTGGAGGAGAGCTTAGAGAGTCGAGAGTTCAGAGAGCTTAGCCTTAGCGTGTCGGGAGGATCCTTTATATAGTGGAGCTTGATGGTGACAACTGCAGCCGCGTGCTGGCGGGCCGCTCGAGGTTCGGTGGAGTCAGTCTCACTGGCGCCGCATACGGCGGATGGAGGGTGACAGCCATCGCCGCCTGACAGTGGGTCGCTATCGCCCGCGGCGGACTGACTGATGGTGCGGCGGACTGACTGATGGTGATGGTTGCAGAGCTTGCCGAATGAAGGGATGAAGGCCTTCGTCGTGTGCCCATTTCGGAGGAGTTCGGGCTCCTGAAGAGGAAGATAGGAGGGAGTTCGGCTCCCATAGGCGTCTGGCGAGAGGTATGCAGCTAAGGACCCGTCCGCAGAAGAGTTCGGCTGCTGAGAAGCCGCGGCCCGGCCGTCTGGGGTTCGGCCGGCCGTTGGACTTGGGCTGAGGCTTGGACACTTGAGAGTTCGGTAGGAGCTCGGTCGGCCGAAGTTTGATGAGGGCGACCGCTGAGGAGTTCGGCCCAGTGACGACTGCTGAGGAGTTCGGGCTCCTGAGTGACGATTGCTGAGGAGTTCGGGCTCCTGAGTGACGACCGCTTGGGGATTCTACTAAAGCCCGTCCGCTGAGGGGTTCGGCCGCTGAGAGGACTTCATTGAAGCTCGGCCGCTTGGAGTCGGTCCGAAGGAGTTCGGCCGTGGGAAGTCCGAAGGAGTTCGGGCGCTTCGGTCCGAAGGGAAGTCCGAAGGAGTTCGGCTGCAGTCCGAAGGAGTTCGGCTGCATGGGCTCGCCTGGGGTCGGTCCGAAGGAGTTCGGCCGCTGAGAGGACTTCATTGAAGCTCGGCCGCTTGGAGTCGGTCCGAAGGAGTTCGGCTGCATGGGCTCGCCTGGGGTCGGGCTTCGGCAGGAGCGGGATTTATCCCCAACAACTATCAATCGACCAATTGATTAACGATCGTTTTTCTTCAATCAAACGTCGATTATTTCACCAACTCTCAACCGTCAACTGATCATTAGTCGGCTGACTCCCGATCAACCCTCCAAACTGAATGGCTCTGTGAATGGAATACCAATTAGCTACCGACAAATAATCAGTGTGATCGACATATGGTCGGTAAGAGCTATATTTCCGACAGAGAATGTACATAACAGCTCTTCCATGATCAATTAGTGGGCATTAACTATATCTTAATACCGGAACAAGCGGGACCCTATGATTTATGACCGTTACGGACGGTTACTATCACATTTGCCTATAAGAAAGAGGATAAACCAAGTGCTTTGGTAAAACAATTCTGGACTAGAACTCTGCTTATTTGAATTCAAATTATCCTGTTTACCAATCCTCCATTGACTTAGGCATAGGAGGATCCCCGCCAAAAATATTTTCAGACAGTGTGAACTTCTTTTTGCAGGTAACTTTAGCTGACAACAGGCACACTAGAGAATTGGCCGTAACACTAAGAAATATGCATATCAAGGCTGACTGAGAATAGAGATGTAACATGAATAAAGTTAAACTTGGGGGCTAATGTAAACCTCAATTATATAGGTTTGGGTAAGAAATGTTTCTATATCAATAATCTAGATCAAACTTCAAGCTAAGGCTCTGACAATTTTGATCCAATTCAAATTAATAATGGGGCTCTTAACCTAATCCAACATAATTTTAACGTACAATATGCATGCAACTCTAGCAACTTACAACTCAAGCCAATACAAACAAATGAAAGTGTATAATTTGAAAAATTGAGAATTAATCGGTTTTCAACTTAACCTACCAAGCTTTTGAGATGAACTTAAACAATTTTGTGACAATTTTGTATGAATTCAATTAGGAATGCTACCAGGTCAGGTCAGGTCTCCGTTAGAACTTTTGAAGGGGGGATTGGTTCTGCATTTTAATAAAATTCTTTCCATTCAAGCATTGGACCGCATGCAAATTGCACAGAGATCAGATCAGGTAAATTGGGTTATGTATAATCAAGTCGGACAAGGACCCAATCCAAGTCTCAAGTAGGTACCATTCAGAAAGCTCAATCATCTATTCTCATCACCACCATCTTTTTTTTGATAACTTAGCATCAAGATATGATTAATAAATTCTATGTTAGAAAAGGAATATAAAGGTAAAGCACACTTGATGCCCAGGTTGGAGATACTTTTTGTAGACCATATCCGAACACAAAAATATTCAGAGGCCTATCTTTGCACCCATGCCCAACCCACAAGCCTATGGTTTGGGTTTGCAGGTGATAGCCCTGGTTCGGATCTTCCCAAGTGGCCTAATGAGTTGGATTCAAAACAATCCCACAGTAATGGATCAATTTTGCACTTATGATGAGAACCAAATTTTAATTCTAGTATTAAAAACTCAAAACATCATGAGTTTCTTTTGCTATAAAAATAATCTTAAATTTTTCTGATATAGTATGATCGTGGATAAGTAATTAAAACTATCCACTAATTATCGTCGTCCATTCTTCTCGAAAACAATTTTGTAGGATCGATTAGGAGCCGAATAGGTTATTTGAAGAACTCCTATCGGTTAGTCGTCTGATTTAGAATCGATCGATCATCAATTGGTCGGCTTACGATGCGGATTTATCTTCGTAGATTTTTCAGTGTTAATTTACAAATGGATTGGCCGCAACAGATCACAAAGAGATTGCTTTCAGAGCATCAAGCCATGATACCGTACTTGAACTTCCATATCAGCTTCCATTAAAGTTGTCTCTTCTGCATTCTTACCTGCAATGACCGACTTCTTCGTATGATTTTATTTTGCCAGGATTTGTAAATGGATTTTGGTAGAACAAAACGATCAGAGTGGGAGACTCTGATGATCATGGAGCATAAGAGTTCTGATATACCAACGGATGGAAGATGATAAGGTGGCAGTTAGGTTGCAGCATATGCAGCATCAGAATGGTAGTGCAAATGAGGACATAATAAACGGAGTGTGATTAAGTTAACCTTTAGGCTTCCTTGATGCCAGGAGTCTCTGCTACCAGCCAACAGTGTTAGGAGGATATAGTGATTCGTGTTGTGATGATCATAGGTTCATCGAGCAGACGTAAATAAATTATATGCATCTTAAGAAAGTGTTCATGTTGTTAAATGCAAGGATTCAAGTTCCTGTTTCGAATACCATCCTTCATGTTCGGATGGGACCGTCCGTCATTATCCCCAATCAGAACGTTTTGGGATATTTTTTGTCCCAAGTTTTTGGATGAGACGGGACGGTGATGTGCCCTATTCCATAAAAAAATGACGATAACCCCATTCCATAATTTAAAACCTCGGTTAAATGTTAACTAAACCTTCAGGTAGTTAAATTGCTTGTGCCAAATGATCATGTCTCGCCTCTAATTAGCTCATAGCATTTATACTGCCGGCTTACATCAGGGACTACCTAATAGTACCTGGTTGTATGATGGAGCTGCTATACCTAAGACTTGTGCTAATCTGATCGTATTCTTCATTTTTCTCTCCAAAGGTTATGACTACTCCTGTAGTTTGGCAATTTGAAGGGCATGCTTATATCCCAAGTGGGACATCAGGTGTGCGCGTCATGCAACTCTAATGCTGAGAGTCTACAATGGTGCACTCATGTACTGCAGGTCACAGGTCATTGTTGATGATATAATCTATGGTAGATGGTTCCGAGTTAATGTGATCCATGATTGAACTAAGAGCATGGAAGCCACTTTGCTGACAAGATAATGATTGTGATGTTAGAATGGCTTCTCGCAAGCGTAGCTTCTTCATCAACTTCAAAGAACTATAGCCTTATCCAAGGTTCTAGTTTAGGCTCATCCCCTTAGTTTAATTGGCTACTACGTCTAGATCGCTAGTTCATTATCTGGTCCTTCCTCTTCGCTGTTGTATTAAAATAATTTCTCCAGGGGTTTCATCATTGGTCATTAGTATAATAATAGTTCGATGGCTGCAACGGGCGCAGAAAGTCTTTTATTCCCCCCCTTTTTTTTTTTGGCCTAGTTAAGGTGGCTTTTGCCTTCCAGCAACTGGAACACAAACGTAGGGAGCATCCAAACAAGAAAGAACAAGGGCTACAACTAACTACTGTCATAGTTAGGAATTTTGCAAAAAAAAAAAAAAAAAAAGAATCCACTTTATTTACATGTTTTAATAGAAACAGTCTGCTTTGAAATTTATTGGAGCTCTATTAGATTTAAATATTTTTGATAATGGATGCACCTATAATACAATTTAGTGCATGCATGTTGGCAAGGGATGCATTTGCAGTACAAGTAAACAGACATGTTAAGATGAGCTTATGAGTTAGTCTGAAGTTAGGGGCATTATGATCTATTAAAGTTGAAAAGGGTACGATAAAGCAATTTTTTAAAAATAAAATTTCCTTGTTAATTTAAATAGCCACAGATTTGTCCGACATTACTTCACAAAATGATGCCCAACTCTCAACCATGGAACTTTGAATTAAAGATAGTGAAACTAAAATACGATCTCCATGTACTCGTCGTCTTTTTTGTTTTTGTCCTTTTCTTTTCTCTTTTTTTTTATCCTCATCTGTTTACATGCTCTTTATGAATTCAAAATTAGATTGGAGAAAGCGAAAACATTAGTTTCCTTCTCACTATGTTACGGTCTCTCCCAGTCAAAGAAGGCTAAAACTCTAATCGAGTTTTGTTCACTTCATCCGCTTTCCTCCCATTTCCCTGCAACCGAACTGGCTACCGGCCGGTTTATGTTATTTAAGATAAGCCTGCGACCTATTATCTTATAATATATATGAGAAGAGAACCTTCTGCCCTGTAAGTAGGGAAGCCTCGAGCCTGTCTGCAAAGAATAATCCAACTACGTGCAAGCCCTGTTGGTTGACCACTAGGCACTTACAAAGCGTAATCCAAACGATGCGGCATCCAATAGACAACTATTATCCCTTCAAAATCTCTCTTATATATTCCCCTCATTCCTTGCTAACCTCTGCACCAGAGTCTATTCATCGAGTGTCGAGAATGGCCACATCCTCTTTGTTTCTTTTGGCATTCTTGTGCTTTCTCATGGATGGTCATCTCTTCTGCGATGCAGATCCCACAGATGGTTTCACTGCTGTTCAATTAACAGAACATAATTTTGAGATTCAGAAGCCATACAATATGCCTCTAGATGACCGTTACAGCTATATCAATGGAATCCATAGGATGTGGGTATATTCGACCGACAGGCCGCTTCGAGCTGATAGCACCACCAAGCCTCGCACCGAGATTCGAATTCGGGTAATGGCTGAATGCTATCTCACTACAAATAAACCAATTAACTAGGAAATAAGATCAGGAGTTTACGTTATATATATCAAGTGTCACCTGAAGCCATCAATAGTTCTTAAAGCGTCTCTTCTCAATTGTCCAACTTTGTTGCAGGGCTATGACTACTCATCTGGAGTGTGGCAATTTGAAGGATATGGTTTTGTTCCGAATGGCACCACCGGCACATCGATCATGCAGATACACCGATTAGATGGTCCAGCTACTGTATTGATGCTGAAAGTCTATGATGGTCGGCTTAAATTCTACTCACAGACCTTGGTGGAGTCCAACATCTACAATAGATGGATGAGGGTAAATGTGATACATGATGTGGATGCTAATAAGCTGACAGTCTTCATCAATGGTGTTCAGAAGCTGGAGGTGGAGGGCAATGGGCCAAGCACATTTGATTTCAAATGTGGAGTTTATACCCAGACTGATCCCAGTTACTACATGGAATCAAGGTGGAGGGATATAAGGGTTCTGAAAAAGAATTGAGTGAAATAGCTCCCATAGCAGAGATATTAGATTGATCCTAGTAGCTGGATGCAATCAAATGGAGTTTATAGCAGAGCACCTAAGAAACTTGAGTGAGCGAGTGCATGTAATAGACCTTTGGTTCCAGAGATGTGGTGTGTGTTATATTAAGTAATATCGAGCAGACTCAATTTGTTCAAAATTATATCAAGTGCTTGTATATCACAGCTCAAACATCTATTTTCACAAGCCCTTATCCTGCAATGAACTTATAAAGTTGAAGAAAAGTTGCAGAAAGATGCCAATTAGAGATCGTTACGGACAACTCCTACAAGCTTCATACAAATTTTGTGATTTAGGATCATAAATAACTAAATAAGCATGCATCTATTTGGGAACTTAAAATATTGTTTCCATAAAATTTTTCATTTAAAAATTGCAAAACTTTTGCAATCTCTCCATGACAGTTGCTCGGGAATCAAATCTCAAACTTGCAGTGGTGCATTCTTAATGTGGAACTTTTTAGCTTGGAAATTTCGGCAAATAATTACTTTCATTTAAGGAGATAAAAATATTTTTTCTCCACTTATTTCACGGTTGTCATCATTATGTGAAATTTGGAACTTAGAAAGTATAAAGAAATCAAATGATTAAATTAGAAATCTATTAATAAATTAATTTTAATGGAGACAAAAAAATTCAATTAGAGCTCGTGGCTCTTCATCTTTCACTTTTCCTCTGCTTTTTCTCAACCTTTTATGGTGACCACCATTCTTAAAATCAGGAACCGTCTACAGCTATTTCCTTCTGCAAATCCTAATATTGCTTTCGCTAGACTACATCACTAACCATCGTGCTTTGCTTTGGTCCTTGACATTTGGCGACTCTACAACCATCCGAAATCTAGGTAGGCCTAGTTTATAAACCATCCATTCAGAAACTTATAAATATTTTTTCTTAACGTATTTGATAAAGGACCATTTCCTCAAGTGTTATTTGACAAAAACACTGTTCAGAGATCATAATACCATCAATTACATTATCATTTCTATTATTTTATAAGCACAGTACTTTACTTTGTAAATAGTGAAAGGATCAAGGGGTAACCATTAAGATGCTCCATGCGGCGCTTTTACAGCACTCATAATGGGTAAATGGTTTTTAAATATTTGGTCTACGTTGATCATCACTTCATGGAATTGATCTTAGACTGTGGCAATGACTGCAAAAAATTAAGGACATGTTTTTTTCATAATCATAATTAGAATTAGAACGGATTGGAATAGGAATGGAATGGCCATATCTCCTAGTACACTTGGTTTGTAAATTGAATCGGAATCGGAATCAATTTGAATATTAGGAGAGAGTAGAGATTGGATTTTGAATGACTGAGGCATTTCTATCCTCTTCTAAAATTGAAATAAGAATAAGACTCTTCCAACCATCCATTCCTATTTCAAAGTCCAACCGTCTCCAACCAAACATATCCTAAGATTTATTTGAAACCATTGTTGGCGTACGAAAGAGTCAATTCTCCTAAACTCCTATCAAATCATAAAGCCTTAAGGCCTGTTCATAGGCAGATGGTTTACACCAAGAGGTCTTATTTCCAATATTCTAAAGAGCCCAGTTTTCTCCTGTCAGATGGTTCATTCTTGTTCCGTTGGTCACATGTTGGCAGGTTTGGTAGGATCCACAGCCCACAATTAGCCATTTGCACCGGTCAAGAGTGGCAATCCATAGGTCTAACCAGTGTGGGATTTAGGTCCTGCAGTCCCCAGCCAATGAAGATCCGATACATCAGCCCCGAGCCTGAACCATGTTTGAGCTCACACAGTTGAGTCTGCCATACCTAGCCAAGAACAATTTGCTTGGTCAAGTGTTCCAAAATTTAAGGCGCATTTAGTCTTATCTATTCCAACATTCCCTTTGGATCATCTTTGGTGGGAAAAAGAAAAAAGGGGGGGGGGGGATACTTTATATCCCTTCTATGGTCTCTCCAAATATCCATCCAATGGGTTCCACTTGGATTCTCCATGGAATGCAATTGACTCTCTATCGCACATAGAGAATTATCAGTCCAGACATCAAAAAGTCAGTTCAAGCATTTAGAATGTGGATTTTCTGAGAGGGAGTAGAACTTTGAAAATGATATAGGAGATAGGTATTGATGCACCTAAAAAAGGAGATAGTTATTTGCAAGCTTATCTTTCCTCCCTATGTTAGGTATTCCTCGTGATGAAATGATAAGATCCTTTGAAGGTTCCATTAACCTAACTTTGCTAGGTTGGTTACTTCGTCACAGCAATATCGACGTAATTGTAAGCTTAAAGCATTCAAAAACCATGTCATCAATCTTAGGTATTAGGTAAGGAGGATTGCGTCATCCTCTACACTGCCTTCATCAAATCCCACCTACCTGCTGGATTGGCTTAGCAACAGTAATCCATCCCATCCTTTGCAACTTTATGATACTAACCTGTCTACTGAACCGTTGATATCAATGAAAAGTTCCATTTTGGGAGAATTTAATAACCCGTTAGACTCGCAAACAAATGGCGCGCACTATTCCGAGCCAAAGGCCGATCTGGGTTGGCCGGTCAAAGAATAAAGGATCTAGTCGACGGTTGTAGGCAAGGAAAGCTCCATATGATGCAGTCTTTAGTGTTACGGTTTGTTTCAAATATATAGCAAAATGGAGATTATATTTAGCCTGTGGAATTTGGTCTCTCAAGTTTGTCGAGAGGGAGAACAGTTTGGCAGTTTGGCTCACCAACCATAGACTCAACCACACCCAACAGGTGTGATGTTTATTGATCAATTGTTTCCATTGGATCTTGGAGCACAAGTGACCGATCCACATGGTTATGTCGTGGAATCGACCGGGTGCATATCACCGAGGAAGCATTGTACTCTTCTCCCACTTTTTGCAATACCTAAAACACAACCTCTAACTTGGCTTGTATATGAATTTTGCTGTAAGGATCTTGGGGATATGTATTTAGTCTCATATTAGCTATACACTGAGTAGATCTTGCATATTTTCGGAAGAGTAAGAAATCAAAATAACATCTTTCAGCTAGCTTTTTAGGCGATATTTTAGATTACGGCAGATGATATCAAAGCCAATCTGATTCATAACTTACATGAACTAAGGAATACCGTAGCATTTGGATTATTTGGATCGGTCATGAGCTAACTATGATATTTACGGTTAAATTTATAGTATTTATGATTGGATTTAAATGGATTTGGATCCTTAGCCTAATAATGATGCCGGGGCTTACACAGAGGTGCATGTGAGGACCCATGTTAATATATATTTAGCATATTGGCTATGCACTAGATAACTTCCAGCTAGTTGTTTCTAGATGAGGCCATGACATCATCCATTTGCACCGAATTTGGCTTCCATTGCAAGCTTGTATGCTCTCCCGAGCGGGATGCATTCAACATTTTCGGCGCAACTAATTCTCCTTCCATGAAATGTGATTTTGGTTGCTAGCGATGGTAACGGCTAATTATGCAAGAGCGCAAGTTCATTTCAGCCGGCGACCGAAGACCCAAATTTTATGGCAAGTACTCCAGCTTTGGCTAACTTTTTCCATTATTAGCTTTTAGGTTGTCGTGTATCCATTTATAAGTGATTGCAATTACCAAACAGACCTAATCTTTTGTCTCCTCAGGAGTCGGGTCCCCAATGTTTGGCGGAGCAACATAACAAGAACAACCTGAGACAACTCTTTAAGCAAACTTCTTTTATCACGAATAAAAGGCCTTTATGCTTAAAGAAGCCGGCACATGGTTTTCCTGCTATCGCCCACCCATAACTACAAGACTCTATATATGCTTGTCTCTCTCCCCAGATGCACCTAACTTCTCCATAGGGAACACGAGAAAAATAAGAGCAGGCAAGTGCTCGGAAGATTGACATGTTGATGGTGTGATGGAGAAGGAAGGTGATACCGCTCGTTATCTACGGCTCACCAGCTTATAATGTACCGCATAAGTTGGTAGGTACGAGAAGTTAGGCAGAGGACCCAAGACTTTAGCCAAACTGGGAATTTTATCAACCAAGCTTAAGAAAATCTAGGAGAGTGATATAGCTACAGTAGACAATAATTGAGATGGCTAAAATCGGGCCAAAATATAGAGGACAGAGATGCCGGTCAAACCCTTGGTGGCTTATGAAGAAAGTTTTGTTACGGGTGTCATGAAGCTGCTAGAAGATTTCCATGACATGGTACTATTAGCTGAAGAAGCCACATGTATCACAAATTGGTGCGAAGCTGACAAATTATTTCGCTTGCATCTGTCCGAATTTAATTGTGTGAATCATGAAGCCAATCTAAGTCGACGAAATTTTAAACCTAACATGCTAAGCTGGTCATCTATTTAAATAATATTCCACGACGAATGTTTTATTTCGCTGTTTTATAATATTTGTTAGTGATAAATTATAATTTGTATCAAATTATTTTGTTGCTGATTGATCAATTTTTGTAGTACTACAAAAATTTTCCGATGGTTGATGGGGATAGTTTCCGACCTAATAAAGCGATCCTATGCTTAAAAAAGGGTAGAGTCTGGGTGGGGATTTGGCCTTCTAGAAGACGACCCCACAACTTCTTCTAGGAGCCATTAGTTCACCCCAAAGCCCACAGAAAAGGACATCAAAAAGAAAAGAGATGCGAAGCATAAGCCGGAATTAATGGAAAGGAATAAAAAGGAATTGGTAGTTGCAATTGATGATGCCATGGAGCTACCAACCACCAACTACTACCGCTAGCTAATGGATATCCTTTCCCTGGCTTTTGTTTCTCAATCCCAACAACAGACACCTAAGTTGGTAGAGAAGGGATTGTGGTGGACCCACACCCTTGCATCAGCGGTAGGCATGAAGAAAAGGGGGAATTAATACTTGGGTGGAATAATTTTGTTCTCACATATTCTGGGATAATGGTGGATGTTGTAGGATTGATATGTGATAAATCTCCACCCACAGGTTTGATGGTCGAGTGGGATAAGCTCCAAGTTTGATTGGTCGAGTTTTTTTAGTAGTGGATAATACATATATATATACATAATCACACATACGTAGTAGTATATATATATATATATATATATATATATATATATATATATATATGTATGTATTATGTATGTATGTATGTATGTAAGCCACTAACACATGCATAAATTGATAGGACTTTCCACTCATTTTGCCTTTATTGATC
>QRFJ01000796.1:26429-86136 GCA_006176705.1 Cocos nucifera | reverse complement strand
ATGGATACAGTAGAAGATTTGATGAAGATGATGAAGGGAAATCCTGATTTTCCGGACCAGGTTCGTTCAGATCTGATCAGATCAAGAGATATATTTCAAAAATTTTTTCTTGATCTCAATCAGATCTTGATATGTTTTAGATCTGATTCTTATTATTTTAATAAATAAAATAAAATAAGATAAATTAAATCAAATTTAATTTACCTGATTTGGGTAATCCTATTACCCTGTTGATGATCCTGTTTGCAGCGGAAGGTTCTGGATCTAGCCACGCAAGCGCCTGGCCTCTACCGGTATCCACTCGGGCTTGGATCTGGAGATCCTCTTCTTCTCTATCACACCTCCAAAAATCAGATCTGGATCTGATCTGGAGGATCTTCAAAACTCCTTTTGAAGATCAGCAGTCGTCCTTTTGCAGCAGCGCAGCCTTCTTGCTTTTGATCGCCTTTCTTTGATCTGGAATCGCACCAACCAAGGTCCAAAACTCTTTTGGACGTGGAGAGGAGAAGGGAGAAGAAGCTTTGGCATGGAGGAAGGAGGGGAGAGGCAGCCTTGGGGCGTGGGGTTTTCAATTCTCAATTGAATCTCTTTTTTTGAGTTGGGCGCAGGGTCTTATTTATAGACTAAGCTGTGATCCAACTCCTCTTCCTTCCCAACCAATCACAACCCTTTGTGAAATCAGATCTAAATCTGATTGGTGGGAATAGAGACCCCTGGATTCCTCCTTAGAGGGCGCCTAAGACCAGTCAAAGTTGGTTCTTAGAAGAACTCTAATTGGAATCCAAAAAGGAGATGGAGTCCTTGTCCAACAAGGACTCCTAGGCGCCTCCAACTTGGGCACACGCCTAGGGTGGCGTGCGCCCTTCTCCTTGCCAGGTTCTGGCAGGGGGACAGGCCCCCACCAGCTCTCCAATAGGTGCATGACATGTGGTCAAAAGTCAAAGTGTCAATGGTCAACGTTTGACCAGTCAAAGGTAGACTTTTGACCAAAGTCAAAGAACAAGAAATGGCAGGTGACCAAAAATGGCAGGTAATGTCTTACAAAATAAGACAACCTTTTCTGACTTGGACAACCTCCAGTCAGACCATATGAAGGCCTCTGATTGAGCACAAACTCCTTTGGCTCAGTCAGGACAACTTATTTATGATAGTAAAAGAAGAACGTTAGGTTCAATCGAGTGCTAGCACGATTTCCTTGAACCTAATTGAATCTCATTCAGATCAATTGAACTAGATCAGTTCAATTGATGATCACCAGATTCAAACCCTTGTTTGTGTGACCCAGTTAGGTTCAGTTCTGTATGGTAATGGGATATGTCATGATCTCTATCATCGACATCATCGAAACTCCTTTCGATGGATCAGAACTCTTCTGATTCGAACAGCTAGAATGATCGATCATCTAAATCATTCTAATTGCTCCCAAAATCCACCAGTGACACCTAGCAGTATATGGTGGCAACCCATCAGAGCTGAATGCGAACCTCTTGGTGCAGCTACCTGTGTGATTAAGTTCTTCTATCTTGAGCCCCGATCAGATTAGGGTTAAGGTGAACTCGTCAAACCCTAGTCTCTGTCATATGATGTAATCATTCGATTCGAGTCCAATGTGAAAATCTAAATAGAAACTCTTTCTATTATTTCACTCTGCCATGGCCATGGATTTCTGGACTTGATTCTCATGATCATCATAGGGCTGCTCCTCTACCACCGAGGTAGATAGATTCCATCTTGATGCAATCCAGTTCCTACAATGAACATGCTATAGCCAACATACACCTCAGGGTTCCATATGGCTAGGAGACCGAGTAATGGTGTAGTCAAACTATAACACCCTCAAGGTGAACTGCCGATGCACCTCAGGTCAAAGAACCAGACACACTACTGCAGCATCGAGTCAGTCATTGACGAGAAGGTAGACTTCCTAATGACTACTCGAGGTGGTCACGCTCAGTGCCCTCGTTCTCTAACGAGTACCTGTACTCTCGCTCCGGTGTCTCCACACCGTAGACTCAAGACTCATCTACTAAAGAGAAGCGATTGTACACCAACCTTCCGGATCAATCACCATCCTCGTGATGATCCTATGGTCGGGAGCATTTTATGAGTTAATAATGATTATTCATGTCTTAAATTTTCAACTCTTGAAAATATGAATTATCATTACCATTAACTCAAAGGATGTATCACAGACACTAAATACACATATGTGATAGAAAATAACCCATTTTATTGATTATAGTCAAAATTATAATTTTGCCCCTAGAAGTGTATTACAAGTGTCAGCCAATTCTGGCTTCTAGGGCACATATATCTAACAATCTCCCACTTGTCCTAAAGCCAATTGGCTACAAGTCTAAGTCCCATCTTCTCAAGGTGGGCTTCGATCTTCTGCTGGCCCAACGGCTTTGTAAGTGGGTCTGCCACATTATCTGTGGAGTTGACTCTCTTGACCTCGACGTAACCTTTCTCAAGGTAATCGCGGATGAGGTGGTATCGCCGCTCAATGTGCTTGGATTTCTGGTGAGACCTCGGCTCCTTAGCAAGGGCTATGGCGCCATTGTTGTCGCAGTATAGAGGAATGGCATCTGATGGCATTACTCCAATTTCTGCAGCAAACTTCTTGTACCAGAATGCTTCCTTTGCAGCCTCTGATGCAGCGATATATTCTGCTTCCATGGTGGAATCTGCTATCACAGTTTGCTTGGAACTCTTCCAGCTGACAGCTCCACCATTGCACACAAACAGACTTCCAGATGTCGACTTTCGATCATCTATATCGGACATGAAATCCGAGTCTGTGTATCCCTGGACTTGGAGTTCTCCATTACCAAAGACCAACATCATATCCTTAGTTCTTCTCAAGTACTTAAGGATACATTTCACAGAAGTCCAGTGTTCTTCACCTGGATTTGACTGATATCTGCTTGTGACACTCACAGCATGGGCTATATCAGGTCGTGTACATAGCATGGCATACATGAGGCTCCCTATTGCAGAAGCATAAGGGATCTTGCTCATGCGTTCTATTTCCTCAGGTGTGCTAGGGGCACATCTTCTTGGAAAGATGAATACCATGTCTGAAGGGTATTAATCCCCTCTTAGAGTTTTCCATACTAAACCTCTTTAGTACTTTCCTCTATGTACATCTTCTGTGAAAGTCCTAGCATCCTATTCGGTCTATCCCTATAGACCTTAATTCCTAGAATAAAGGATGCTTCACCTAGGTCTTTCATGGAGAATTCCTTGGACAACCATATTTTGACTGATGTCAACATGGGAATATCATTCCCAATAAGGAGGATGTCATCCACGTACAATACGAGGAAGACAACAGCGCTCCCACTGACCTTTTTGAAAACACACATGGTTCCTCTTCATTTTTGATGAAACCAAACATTTTTGATCACATCATTGAAACGAGTGTTCCAGCTCCGAGATGCTTGCTTAAGTCCATATATGGACCTTTGCAGCTTGCAAACCTTGTGATCAGTATCACTGGATGTGAAACCTAGCGGCTGTTCCATATAGATATCTTCCTCAAGATATCCATTTAAGAATGCCGTTTTCACGTCCATTTGCCATATTTCATAATCGAAATAGGCTGCAACGGCAAGCAATGTGCGGATGGATTTTAGCATAGCCACTGGGAAAAGGTATCCTGATAGTCAATGCCTTCGCGTTGACTATAACCTTTTGCCACTAGTCTAGCCTTGAATGTCTCCACATTCCCATCTGCACCAATCTTTCTCTTGAAGATCCATTTACACCCAATAGGTACTATACCTTCTGGTGGATCTACCAAGGTCCAGACTTGGTTTGAGTGCATCGAGTCAATTTCTGACTGCATTGCCTCTAGCCATTTCTCGGAGTCGATATCTGATATCGCCTCGTTGTAGGTTTTGGGATCATCACCATGAGCACCATTACCTACGAGGAACATTTTCCTCTACTCCTCTGAAATAATACCTAAGTATCTTTCAGGGGGATGGGAAAACTCTTTCCGATCTACGAGGTGGAGGAGGTAGTGTTCTTATTGGCTCAACCTGATTTGGTTCCAATTGGTCCTTAGCTCGTTGTACTTGTGAGACTTTCTCATCAAGCTTGAATCTGCTTTCCAATGCCGCTATCTTGAATAAACTATTTTTCAAGAAAGATGGCATGTCGACTCACAATCACATTGTGGTCTTCTGGAATGTAGAAATAGTATCCTAATGACTCTTTAGGATATCCTATGAATCGAGCTCTGAAAGGACCTAAACTCTAACTTGTCCGCTTGTTGTCTTTTGACATGAGCCGGACAACCCCAAATTCTGAGATGACTCAGACTTGGTTTCTTACCGTGCCATATCTCATACGGTGTGGTAGGAACGGTTTTAGAGGGAACCCTATTCAGTAGATAAATTGAAGTTAACAATGAGTGTCCCCAAAGAAAATCAGGGAGGTCTGTGAAGCTCATCATGGATCGAACCATATCCAATAGAGTCCGATTTCTCCATTCTGAAACCCCGTTGAGTTGAGGTGTTCCTGGTGGAGTCCATTGAGAGACTATGCCATTTTCCTTGAGATAGTCTAGGAATTCCCGGCTAAGGTATTCACCTCCTCGATCTGATCGAAGAACCTTAATGGGTTTTCCAGTTTGTTTTTCTACTTCATGTCTGAATTCTTTGAACTTTTCAAAAGCTTCAGACTTGTGTCTCATAAGATACACATACCCATACCTAGACAGATCATCGGTAAAGGTAATGAAGTAGACAAAATTGCCTCTAGCCGGCACATCAAATGGGCCGCACACATCAGTATGTACTAGGGCAAGGAGATCTGTGGCCCTCTCCCCATGTCCAACAAAAGGGAGTTTAGTCATTTTGCCTTGAAGACAAGATTCACAAGTTGGATATGACTCGAAAGTCAATGGACTCAATAGCCCATTTTTCTCCAATTTGTTGATCCTATCTTCTGCTATATGACCTAATCTCAGGTGCCATAGATATCTGTCGTTTGGACTATCCCTAGGTCGTTTGGCATTCACGTTTTGCTCGATAGTTAGAACAGGTACATCAATATGTAGCTGATAAAGACCATTAATAAGGAAACCATTTGCAATTTTATTTCTTTCATAAAGAATGTTACAATGGTCCTTAAAGAAGGTGAATCACATAACCTTCTTGTGCTAAGCATGAAACAGAAATCAAATTCCTGCTAGCTGCAGGCACATAATAACAGTCTTTCAAAACTAAGTCTAAACCAGATGGTAATCGAAGAGGGTATGTTCCCACGGCTACTGCAGCAACTCTTGCTCCATTACCGATGCGTAGGATCATGTCTCCATCCCTCAGCCTCCTGCTATCCTCAAGACCCTGCATGGAAGTGCACAGATGAGCACTAGAACCAGAGTCAAGCACCCAACTGGATGCAGAAGAAACCGTAAGGTTAGACTCAATAACGAGCATACCTCCAGAAGGACCTTCCTTCTTGTTCTTCAGGGTGGCCAGGTAAGTAGGGCAGTTCCGCTTCCAATGGCCGTCGCTGTTGCAATGGAAACACTTTCCTTTGACATCGGCCTTTTTCTTCGGTTCTGCCTTCTTCTTCTTTGATCCTTCCACCTTTTGCTTTTTCACAGACTTCTTTTTCTTTCCATAAGACTTTCTTTTGGAAGAAGTCCGTTCCATAGCAAGAACTGAGCCTTTAGAACCTTTCATAGAAAGCTCAGCGGTAACCAGCATATTCATTAACTTCGGCCAAGGAATTTTGAAGTTTATGCATGTGGTAATTCATGATGAATTGCCCATATGCATCAGTCAAGGATTGCAGAATAATATCATTCTGCAGGTCCAAGTCTAACTTCACACCGAGCTTCTCAAGCTCTTCCATGTCCTTGATCATTGTCAGACAGTGATCTTGGACTGACTGCCCATCACGCATCTTAGCCTTAAAAAGTCATTTTGTGACTTGATATTTGGCTGCGCGACTCTGTTCACCAAACATCTCCTGCAGGTGAGCCAACATTTGGCGAGCAGTCCCGATATCTTCATGTTGGCGCTGGAGCTCATCAGACATCGAGCCCAACATGTAATATCTGGCCTTATTATCTTCGTCTAATCCATTTTTCCAGAGACGCTCTCTGTTCAACAGGATGGACGGGCTGGTAAGGTGGGAGGGTCCTGGTCCAATACATGGGTTAACTTCTCGAACCCAAAATAATTTTGTAGTTCCTGAGCCAATCTTTATAATTGGGTCCAGTCAGTCTATGTGTGTCCAGGATACGTGCCAATGGGTTGGACGCAGACATTTTCCTGTAGAGAGTCAAAGATTCTAGTTAGATACTGTAATTTTGACTTGACCAATTTGTTTAGGGATTTTATTTTTAAACAAATTAGCTCCCACTATTTTCTCGGATCCCTACACTCCCTCTGTAGAGATGCGAAAATCTCCACGATTAATGATTTCTAGTGGGTGGTGCGGTCTCACCAACTGACTCATCACCTCACCTAACAGTTATTGGTGATGGGTTAGCCAATGAGTGAACAACTCTTGTTCAATGATTCTCTAATCATGGTGCACCCAAACTTGGTCTCTAATTCATGAATCTCACCGTATCCGAAATATTGATCCACTCCTTAGTTAAGTCAGACCCACCATTTGCATAGACTGGGTTCCTAATTGAGTCTCTCACCGTATCCAAAATATTGAGCCCAACTCATCCTCCAGCCCATAGCATCCAATGCCTAATAGACATGGTTGCATCTTCCCGGTGCAACTGAGCCACTGTATCCAGCCGAGAACAATCAACCCCGGGAAAGGGCCCGCACATCTACAATGGTGGAAGACCTCAGACTTAATCTTTTCTTAGGGAGAATTGATTCAGGTCTCATTAAACTAGACTTGGCTTAGTCATAACAATTATGACTAACCTAGTGGCATGGGTTAGCTCGGATTATTGACCACCTCAGATCAGAACTGTGTCAACAGATATGGCCAGGTAAGTGAGATCCGGTGGAAGGAATATGCCATTAACTCGTACAAGAATGCATTCAGGTCGAGTAGCTTCCAATTAAAAACCAGTCGGTCGTCTGTGCCAAACTTACCTTAGACACCAAATTGTTGAGCCAGAACCAATTGGGTTAGCCTACAATCCAGACTCTAACCTCTGAGCCTAATTAGGTCTTGCTTGATCGTGACTCGATCTTGACCCAGACTTAATCCTATTAGGCTGGTCAATTTAAGCATTGTTGATCCCATCTAACCAACTCTTGATTCGGTTTGATCAACCGCTTAGACCTAATTGAGCTACCCAAGCCCGAACCCAGTATTATGAATATGTCTTAGATCTGAAAATTCTCAATTTTAGACCTAATTAATATTCCATAAACTTAATTCTTAATTAAGTAGGGTTCATAAACAAAATATGCACAATAAATCCTAGGGTTTCAGGATCTAGGGTTTTGCAGAAAGTAAGTTTTGGGTTTCTGATTAAGGACGAACACGCAGCACCCCTACACATCATAAGAACACCCCATCGAATGGAAAGAGAGGGCCTTTAAACCCTTCTTCGTTCTTATGACCGGACGGCCAAGAGGAACGCCTTAATCAGGAACATTCAATACTACAAAACAGTATTTAGATCTATATCATATATCTCATATATAAATTAGATCTAATCATGGCATATTTTGCATACATCTCATGTATCATAATCATGCATATTTTCAGATCTAAATTATCTCATAATAATCTAAAAAATTAGATTTAAATTGATCTAATCAAAATAAATTCTAATCTAGACAATTATGTAGAACTATTCTACAACTAGTCTAGACATGCATCAATCATATCTCATATGATATTTAAAAATTAAATAATTTTTATTTGCTATTTTTTAGATGTTATTATAACACTTATAATATCAAAAAATAGTAAATAAAAAGATCTAAAATATGATTTAATCAGATTAAATCAAAACATGCAAGACTATTCTATAGAACTATTCTATTCTTAGAACTAGTCATGCATATCTTCTAATCTTAGATCCAAATTATTTAATTTTAATTTTTTCTGATTTTAGATCTGATCACATCTCATGTGACATCTAAAATCACTTATTTTCTAATTAAAATAAATTTAAAATTAGATCTAAATAATTTTAGAACCATGGCTCTGATACCAGTTGAAGGGAAAATCCTGATTTCCCGGTCCAGGTTCGTTCAGATCTGATCAGATCAAGAGATATATTTCAAAAATTTTTCTCTTGATCCCAATTAGATCTTGATATGTTTTAGATCTAATTCTTATTATTTTAATAAATAAAATAAAATAAGATAAATTAAATCAAATTTAATTTACCTGATTTGGGTAATCCTATTACCCTGTTGATGATCCTGTTTGCAGCGGAAGGTTCTGGATCTAGCCACGCAAGCGCCTGGCCTCTACCGGTATCCACTCGGGCTTGGATCTAGAGATCCTCTTCTTCTCTATCACACCTCCAAAAATCAGATCTGGATCTGATCTGGAGGATCTTCAAAACTCCTTTTGAAGATCAGCAGTCGTCCTTTTGCAGCAGTGCAGCCTTCTTACTTTTGATCGCCTTTCTTTGATCTGGATCGCACCAACCAAGGTCCAAAACTCTTTTGGACATGGAGAGGAGAAGGAGAAGAAGCTTTGGCATGGAGGAGGAGGGGAGAGGCAAAGGAACCCCGAGAGCAACTCCTGTTAGATATATGTGCCCTAGAAGCCAGAATTGGCTGACACTTGTAATACACTTCTAGGGGCAAAATTATAATTTTGACTATAATTAATAAATGGGTTATTTTCTATCACACATGTGTATTTAGTGTCTGTGATACATCCTTTGAGTTAATGGTAATGATAATTCATATTTTCAAGAGTTGAAAATTTAAGACATGAATAATCATTATTAACTCATAAACAGCTCCCGACCATAGGATCATCACGAGGATGGTGATTGATCCGGAAGGTTGGTGTACGAATCGCTTCTCTTTAGTAGATGAGTCTTGAGTCTACGGTGTGGAGACACCGGAGCGAGAGTACAGGTACTCGTTAGAGAACGAGGGCACTGAGCGTGACCACCTCGAGTAGTCATTAGGGAAGTCTACCTTCTCGTCAATGACTGACTCGATGCTGCAGTAGTGTGTCTGGTTCTTTGACCTGAGATGCATCGGCAGTTCACCTTGAGGGTGTTATAGTTTGACTACACCATTACTCGGTCTCCTAGCCATATGGAACCCTGAGGTGTATGTTGGCTATAGCATGTTCATTGTAGGAACTGGATTGCATCAAGATGGGAATCTATCTACCTCGGTGGTAGAGGAGTAGCCCTATGATGATCATGAGAATCAAGTCCAGAAATCCATGGCCATGGTAGAGTGAAATAATAGAAAGAGTTTCTATTTAGATTTTCACATTGGACTCGAATCGAATGATTACATCATATGACAGAGACTAGGGTTTGACGAGTTCACCTTAACCCTAATCTGATCGGGGCTCAAGATAGAAGAACTTAATCACACAGGTAGCTGCACCAAGAGGTTCGCATTCAGCTCTGATGGGTTGCCACCATATACTGCTAGGTGTCACTGGTGGATTTTGGGAGCAATTAGAATGATTTAGATGATCGATCATTCTAGCTGTTCGAATCAGAAGAGTTCTGATCCATCGAAAGGAGTTTCGATGATGTCTATGATAGAGATCATGACATATCCCATTACCATACAGAACTGAACCTAACTGGGTCACACAAACAAGGGTTTGAATCTGGTGATCATCAATTGAACTGATCTAGTTCAATTGATCTGAATGAGATTCAATTAGGTTCAAGGAAATCGTGCTAGCACTCGATTGAACCTAACGTTCTTCTTTTACTATCATAAATAAGTTGTCCTGACTGAGCCAAAGGAGTTTGTGCTCAATCAGAGGCCTTCATATGGTCTGACTGGAGGTTGTCCAAGTCAGAATAGGTTGTCTTATTTGTAAGACATTACCTGCCATTTTTGGTCACCTGCCATTTCTTGTTCTTTGACTTTGGTCAAAAGTCTACCTTTGACTGGTCAAACGTTGACCATTGACCCTTTGACTTTTGACCACATGTCATGCACCTATTGGAGAGCTGGTGGGGGCCTGTCCCCCTGCCAGAACCTGGCAAGGAGAAGGGCGCACGCCAAGGGTGGCGTGAGCCCAAGTAGGAGGCGCCTAGGAGTCCTTGTTGGACAAGGACTCCACCTCCCTTTTGGATTCCAATTAGAGTTCTACTAAGAATCCAGTTTGACTGGTCTTAGGCACCCTCTAAGGAGGAATCCAGGGGTCTCTATTCCAACCAATCAGATTTAGATCTGATTTCACAAAGGGTTGTGATTGGTTGAGAGGAAGAGGAGTTGGATCACAAGAGGTCTATAAATAAGACCCTGCGCCCAACCCTAATTCCTAAGTGAATTCAATAGAGATTTCCCACGCCCCAAGGCTGCCTCTCCCCTCCTTCTCCATGCCATAACTCTCTTCTCCCCTTGCTCTCCACGTCCAAAAGTGTTTTGGACTTTAGGTTGGTGCGATTCAGATCAAGGAAAGGCGATCAAAAGCAAGAAGGCTGCGCTGCTGCAAAAGGACGACTGCAGATCTTCAAAAGAGTTTTGAAGATCCTCCAGATCAGATCCAGATCTGAATTTTTGGAGGTGTGATAGAGAAGAAGAGGATCTCCAGATCCAACCCGAGTGGATACCGGTAGAGGCCAGGCGCTTGCGTGGCTAAGATCCAGAACCTTCCGCTGCAATCAGGATCATCTACAGGGTAATAGGATTACCCAAATCAGGTAAATTAAATTTGATTTAATTTATCTTATTTTATTTTATTTATTAAAATAATAAGAATCAGATCTGAAACATATCAAGATCTGATTGAGATCAAGAGAAAATTTTTTGAAATATATCTCTTGATCTAATCAGATCTGGAACGAACCTGGACCGGGAAATCAGGATTTCCCTTCAACTGGTATCAGAGCCATGGTTCTAAAATTGTTTAGATCTGATTTTAATTTTATTTTAATTAGAAAATAAAGTGATTTCAGATGTCACATGAGATGTGATCAGATCTGAAATCAGAAAAAATTAAAATTAAATGATTTGGATCTAAGAACATGAAGATATGCATGACTAGTTCTAGAATAGAATAGTTCTATAGAATAGTTTTGCATGTCTTTGATTTAATCTGATTAAATCATATTTTAGATCTTCTTATTTACTATTTTCTGATATTATAAGTGTTATAATAACATCTGATAAACAGCAAATAAAAATTATTTAATTTTAAATATCATATGAGATATGATTGATGCATGTCTAGACTAGTTGTAGAATAGTTCTACATAATTGTCTAGATTAGAATTTATTTTGATTAGATCAATTTAAATCTAATTTTTTAGATTATTATGAGATAATTTAGATCTGAAAACATGCATGATTTGATACATGAGATGTATGCAAAATATGCCATGATTAGATCTAAATTTGTATATGAGATATATGATATAGATCTATAACTGTTTTGTAGTATTTACATGTTCCTGATTAAGGCGTTCCTCTTGGCCGTCCGGTCATAAGAACGAAGAAGGGTTTAAAGGCCCTCTCTTCCCATTCGATGGGGTGTTCTTATGACGTGTAGGGGTGCTGCGTGTTCGTCCTTAATCAGAAACCCAAAACTTACTTTCTGCAAAACCCTAGATCCTGAAACCCTAGGATTTATTGTGCATATTTTGTTTATGAACCCAACTTAATTAAGAATTAAGTTTATGGAATATTAATTAGGTCTAAAATTGAGAATTTCAGATCTAAGACATATTCATAATACTGGGTTCGGGCTTGGGTAGCTCAATTAGGTCTAAGCGGTTGATCAAACCGAATCAAGAGTTGGTTAGATGGGATCAACAATGCTTAAATTGACCAGCCTAATAGGATTAAGTCTGGGTCAAGATCGAGTCACGATCAAGCAAGACCTAATTAGGCTCAGAGGTTAGAGTCTGGATTGTAGGCTAACCCAATTGGTTCTGACTCAACAATTTGGTGTCTAAGGTAAGTTTGGCACAGACGACCGACTGGTTTTTAATTGGAAGCTACTCGACCTGAATGCGTTCTTGTGCGAGTTAACGGCATATTCCTTCCACCGGTCTCACTTACCTGGCCATATCTGTTGACACAGTTCTGATCTGAGGTGGTCAATAATCCGAGCTGAACCCATGCCACTAGGTTAGTCATAATTGTTATGACTAAGCCAAGTCTAGTTTAATGAGACCTGAATCAATTCTCCCTAAGAAAAGATTAAGTCTGAGGTCTTCCACCATTGTAGACGTGCGGGCCCTTCCCGGGGTTGATTGTTCTCGGCTGGATACAGTGGCTCAGTTGCACCGGGAAGACGCAACCATGTCTATTAGGCATTGGATGCTATGGGCTGGAGGATGAGTTGGGCTCAATATTCCGGATACGGTGAGAGACCCAATTAGGAACCCAGTCTATGCAAATGGTGGGTCTGACTTAACTAAGGAGTGGATCAATATTCCGGATACGGTGAGATTCATGAATTAGAGACCAAGTTTGGGTGCACCATGATTAGAGAATCATTGAACAAGAGTTGTTCACTCATTGGCTAACCCATCACCAATAACTGTTAGGTGAGGTGATGAGTCAGTTGGTGAGACCGCACCACCCACTAGAAATCATCAATCGCGGAGATTTTCGCATCTCTACAGAGGGAGTGTAGGGATCCGAGAAAATAGTGGGAGCTAATTTGTTTAAAAATAAAATCCCTAAACAAATTGGTCAAGTCAAAATTACAGTATCTAACTAGAATCTTTGACTCTCTACAGGAAAATGTCTGCGTCCAACCCACTTGGCACGTATCCTAGACACACATAGACTGACTGGACCCAATTATAAAGATTGGCTCAGGAACTACAAAATTGTTTTGGGTTCAGAGAAGTTAACACATGTTTTGGACCAGGACCCTCCCACCTTACCAGCTCGTCCATCCACTGAACAGAGAGCGTCTCTGGAAAAATGGATTGACGAAGACAATAAGGCCAGATACTACATGTTGGGCTCGATGTCTGATGAGCTCCAGCGCCAACATGAAGATATCGGGACTGCTCGCCAAATGTTGGCTCACCTGCAGGAGATGTTTGGTGAACAGAGTCGCGCAGCCAAATATCAAGTCACGAAAATGACTTTTTAAGGCTAAGATGCGTGATGGGCAGTCAGTCCAAGATCACTGTCTGACAATGATCAAGGACATGGAAGAGCTTGAGAAGCTCGGTGTGAAGTTGGACTTGGACTTGCAGAACGATATTATTCTGCAATCCTTGACTGATGCATATGGGCAATTCATCATGAATTACCACATGCATAAACTTCAAAATTCCTTGGCCGAGTTGATGAATATGCTGGTTACCGCTGAGCTTTCTATGAAAGGTTCTAAAGGCTCAGTTCTTGCTATGGAACGGACTTCTTCCAAAAGAAAGTCTTATGGAAAGAAAAAGAAGTCTGTGAAAAAGCAAAAGGTAGGAAGGATCAAAGAAGAAGAAGGCAGAACCGAAGAAGAAGGTCGATGGCAAAGGAAAGTGTTTCCATTGCAACAGCGACGGCCATTGGAAGCGGAACTGCCCTACTTACCTGGCCACCCTGAAGAACAAGAAGGAAGGTCCTTCTGGAGGTATGCTCGTTATTGAGTCTAACCTTACGGTTTCTTCTGCATCCAGTTGGGTGCTTGACTCTGGTTCTAGTGCTCATCTGTGCACTTCTATGCAGGGTCTTGAGGATAGCAGGAGGCTGAGGGATGGAGACATGATCCTACGCGTCGGTAATGGAGCAAGAGTTGCTGCAGTAGCCGTGGGAACATACCCTCTGCGATTACCATCTGGTTTAGACTTAGTTTTAAAAGACTGTTATTATGTGCCTGCAGCTAGCAGGAATTTGATTTCTGTTTCATGCTTAGCACAAGAAGGTTATGTGATCACCTTCTTTAAGGACCATTGTAACATTCTTTATGAAAGAAATAAAATTGCAAATGGTTTCCTTGTTAATGGTCTTTATCAGTTGCATATTGATGTACCTGTTTTAACTATCGAGCAAAACGTGAATGCCAAACGACCTAGGGATAGTCCAAACGACAGATATCTATGGCACCTGAGATTAGGTCATATAGCAGAAGATAGGATTAACAAATTGGAGAAAAATGGGCTATTGAGTCCATTGACTTTTGAGTCATATCCAACTTGTGAATCTTGTCTTCAAGGCAAAATGACTAAACTCCCTTTTGTTGGACATGGGGAGAGGGCCACAGATCTCCTTGCCCTAGTACATACTGATGTGTGCGGCCCATTTGATGTGCCGGCTAGAGGCAATTTTGTCTACTTCATTACCTTTACCGATGATCTGTCTAGGTATGGGTATGTGTATCTTATGAGACACAAGTCTGAAGCCTTTTGAAAAGTTCAAAGAATTCAGACATGAAGTAGAAAAACAAACTGGAAAAACCCATTAAGGTTCTTCGATCAGATCGAGGAGGTGAATACCTTAGCCGGGAATTCCTAGACTATCTTAAGGAAAATGGCATAGTCTCTCAATGGACTCCACCAGGAACACCTCAACTCAACGGGGTTTCAGAACGGAGAAATCGGACTCTATTGGATATGGTTCGATCCATGATGAGCTTCACAGACCTCCCTGATTTTCTTTGGGGACATTCATTATTAACTTCAATCTATTTACTGAATAGGGTTCCCTCTAAAACCGTTCCTACCACACCGTATGAGATATGGCACGGTAAGAAACCAAGTCTGAGTCATCTCAGAATTTGGGGTTGTCCGGCTTATGTCAAAAGACAACAAGCGGACAAGTTAGAGTTTAGGTCCTTTAGAGCTCGATTCATAGGATATCCTAAAGAGTCATTAGGATACTATTTCTACATTCCAGAAGACCACAATGTGATTGTGAGTCGACATGCCATATTTCTTGAAAAATAGTTTATTCAAGATAGTGGCATTGGAAAGCAGATTAAGCTTGATGAGAAAGTCTCACAAGCAGAACGAGCTAAGGACCAAGTGGAACCAAATCAGGTTGAGCCAATAAGAACACTACCTCCTCCACCTCGTAGATCGGAAAGAGTTTCCCGTCCCCCTGAAAGATACTTAGGTATTATTTCAGAGGATGTAGAGGAAATGTTCCTCATAGGTAATGGTGCTCATGGTGATGATCCCAAAACCTACAACGAGGCGATATCAGATATCGACTCCGAGAAATGGCTTGAGGCAATGAAGTCAGAGAATTGACTCGATGCACTCAAACCAAGTCTGGACCTTGGTAGATCCACCAGAAGGTATAGTACCTATTGGGTGTAAATGGATCTTCAAGAGAAAGATTGGTGCAGATGGGAATGTGGAGACATTCAAGGCTAGACTGGTGGCAAAAGGTTATAGTCAACGCGAAGGCATTGACTATCAGGATACCTTTTCCCCGGTAGCTATGCTAAAATCCATCCGCACATTGCTTGCTGTTGCAGCCTATTTCGATTATGAAATATGGCAAATGGACGTGAAAACGGCATTCCTAAATGGATATCTTGAGGAAGATATCTATATGGAACAGCCGCTAGGTTTCACATCCAGTGATACTGATCACAAGGTTTGCAAGCTGCAAAGGTCCATATATGGACTTAAGCAAGCATCTCGGAGCTGGAACACTCGTTTCAATGATGTGATCAAAAAGTTTGGTTTCATCAAAAATGAAGAGGAACCATGTGTTTTCAAAAGGGTCAGTGGGAGCGCTGTTGTCTTCCTCGTATTGTACGTGGATGACATCCTCCTTATTGGGAATGATATTCCCATGTTGACATCAGTCAAGATGTGGTTGTCCAAGGAATTCTCCATGAAAGACCTAGGTGAAGCATCCTTTATTCTAGGAATTAAGGTCTATAGGGATAGACCGAATAGGATGCTAGGACTTTCACAGAAGATGTACATAGAGGAAGTACTAAAGAGGTTTAGTATGGAAAACTCTAAGAGGGGATTAATACCCTTCAGACATGGTATTCATCTTTCCAAGAAGATGTGCCCCAGCACACCTGAGGAAATAGAACGCATGAGCAAGATCCCTTATGCTTCTGCAATAGGGAGCCTCATGTATGCCATGCTATGTACACGACCTGATATAGCCCATGCTGTGAGTGTCACAAGCAGATATCAGTCAAATCCAGGTGAAGAACACTGGACTTCTGTGAAATGTATCCTTAAGTACTTGAGAAGAACTAAGGATATGATGTTGGTCTTTGGTAATGGAGAACTCCAAGTCCAGGGATACACAGACTCGGACTTCATGTCCGATATAGATGATCGAAAGTCGACATCTGGCAGACTGTTTGTGCTGGAAGAGTTCCTAAGCAAACGGTGATACCATCTCATCCGCGATTACCTTGAGAAAGGTTACGTTGAGGTCAAGAGAGTCAACTCCGCAGATAATGTGGCAGACCCACTTACAAAGCCGTTGGGCCAGCAGAAGATCGAAGCCCACCTTGAGAAGATGGGACTTAGACTTGTAGCCAATTGGCTTTAGGACAAGTGGGAGATTGTTAGATATATGTGCCCTAGAAGCCAGAATTGGCTGACACTTGTAATACACTTCTAGGGGCAAAATTATAATTTTGACTATAATTAATGAAATGGGTTATTTTCTATCACACATGTGTATTTAGTGTCTGTGATACATCCTTTGAGTTAATGGTAATGATAATTCATATTTTCAAGAGTTGAAAATTTAAGACATGAATAATCATTATTAACTCATAAACAGCTCCCGACCATAGGATCATCACGAGGATGGTGATTGATCCGGAAGGTTGGTGTACGATCGCTTCTCTTTAGTAGATGAGTCTTGAGTCTACGGTGTGGAGACACCGGAGCGAGAGTACAGGTACTCGTTAGAGAACGAGGGCACTGAGCGTGACCACCTCGAGTAGTCATTAGGGAGTCTACCTTCTCGTCAATGACTGACTCGATGCTGCAGTAGTGTGTCTGGTTCTTTGACCTGAGATGCATCGGCAGTTCACCTTGAGGGTGTTATAGTTTGACTACACCATTACTCGGTCTCCTAGCCATATGGAACCCTGAGGTGTATGTTGGCTATGACATGTTCATTGTAGGAACTGGATTGCATCAAGATGGGAATCTATCTACCTCGGTGGTAGAGGAGTAGCCCTATGATGATCATGAGAATCAAGTCCAGAAATCCATGGCCATGGTAGAGTGAAATAATAGAAAGAGTTTCTATTTAGATTTTCACATTGGACTCGAATCGAATGATTACATCATATGACAGAGACTAGGGTTTGACGAGTTCACCTTAACCCTAATCTGATCGGGGCTCAAGATAGAAGAACTGAATCACACAGGTAGCTGCACCAAGAGGTTCGCATTCAGCTCTGATGGGTTGCCACCATATACTGCTAGGTGTCACTGGTGGATTTTGGGAGCAATTAGAATGATTTAGATGATCGATCATTCTAGCTGTTCGAATCAGAAGAGTTCTGATCCATCGAAAGGAGTTTCGATGATGTCTATGATAGAGATCATGACATATCCCATTACCATACAGAACTGAACCTAACTGGGTCACACAAACAAGGGTTTGAATCTGGTGATCATCAATTGAACTGATCTAGTTCAATTGATCTGAATGAGATTCAATTAGGTTCAAGGAAATCGTGCTAGCACTCGATTGAACCTAACGTTCTTCTTTTACTATCATAAATAAGTTGTCCTGACTGAGCCAAAGGAGTTTGTGCTCAATCAGAGGCCTTCATATGGTCTGACTGGAGGTTGTCCAAGTCAGAATAGGTTGTCTTATTTGTAAGACATTACCTGCCATTTTTGGTCACCTGCCATTTCTTGTTCTTTGACTTTGGTCAAAAGTCTACCTTTGACTGGTCAAACGTTGACCATTGACCCTTTGACTTTTGACCACATGTCATGCACCTATTGGAGAGCTGGTGGGGGCCTGTCCCCCTGCCAGAACCTGGCAAGGAGAAGGGCGCACGCCAAGGGTGGCGTGAGCCCAAGTAGGAGGCGCCTAGGAGTCCTTGTTGGACAAGGACTCCACCTCCCTTTTGGATTCCAATCAGAGTTCTACTAAGAATCCAGTTTGACTGGTCTTAGGCGCCCTCTAAGGAGGAATCCAGGGGTCTCTATTCCAACCAATCAGATTTAGATCTGATTTCACAAAGGGTTGTGATTGGTTGAGAGGAAGAGGAGTTGGATCACAAGAGGTCTATAAATAAGACCCTGCGCCCAACCCTAATCCTAAGTGAATTAAAAGAGATTTCCCACGCCCAAGGCTGCCTCTCCCCTCCTTCTCCATGCCATAGTCTCTTCTCCCCTTGCTCTCCACGTCCAAAAGTGTTTTGGATTTAGTTTGGTGCGATTCAGATCAAGGAAAGGCGATCAAAAGCAAGAAGGCTGCGCTGCTGCAAAAGGACGACTGCAGATCTTCAAAAGAGTTTTGAAGATCCTCCAGATCAGATCCAGATCTGATTTTTGGAGGTGTGATAGAGAAGAAGAGGATCTCCAGATCCAACCCGAGTGGATACCGGTAGAGGCCAGGCGCTTGCGTGGCTAAGATCCAGAACCTTCCGCTGCAATCAGGATCATCTACAGGGTAATAGGATTACCCAAATCAGGTAAATTAAATTTGATTTAATTTATCTTATTTTATTTTATTTATTAAAATAATAAGAATCAGATCTGAAACATATCAAGATCTGATTAAGATCAAGAGAAAATTTTTGAAATATATCTCTTGATCTAATCAGATCTGGACGAACCTGGACCGGGAAATCAGGATTTCCCTTCAATGAAATCTATGAAGGCCTCTGTTGAGCACAAACTCCTTTGGCTCAGACAGGACAACTTATTTATGATAGCAAAAGAAGAACGTTAGGTTCAATCGAGTGCTAGCACGATTTTCTTGAACCTAATTGAATCTCATTCAGATCAATTGAACTAGATCAGTTCAATTGATGATCACCAGATTCAAACCCTTGTTTGTGTGACCCAGTTAGGTTCAGTTCTGTATGGTAATGGGATATGTCATGATCTCTATCATCGACATCATCGAAACTCCTTTCGATGGATCAGAACTCTTCTGATTCGAACAGCTAGAATGATCGATCATCTAAATCATTCTAATTGCTCCCAAAATCCACCAGTGACACCTAGCAGTATATGGTGGCAACCCATCAGAGCTGAATGCGAACCTCTTGGTGCAGCTACCTGTGTGATTAAGTTCTTCTATCTTGAGCCCCGATCAGATTAGGGTTAAGGTGAACTCGTCAAACCCTAGTCTCTGTCATATGATGTAATCATTCGATTCGAAGTCCAATGTGAAAATCTAAATAGAAACTCTTTCTATTATTTCACTCTACCATGGCCATGGGCTTCTGGACTTGATTCTCATGATCATCATAGGGCTGCTCCTCTACCACCGAGGTAGATAGATTCCATCTTGATGCATCCAGTTCCTACAATGAACATGCTATAGCCAACATACACCTCAGGGTTCCATATGGCTAGGAGATCCGAGTAATGGTGTAGTCAAACTATAACACCCTCAAGGTGAACTGCCGATGCACCTCAGGTCAAAGAACCAGACACACTACTGCAGCATCGAGTCAGTCATTGACGAGAAGGTAGACTTCCTAATGACTACTCGAGGTGGTCACGCTCAGTGCCCTCGTTCTCTAACGAGTATCCTGTACTCTCGCTCTGGTGTCTCCACACCATAGACTCAAGACTCATCTACTAAAGAGAAGCGATTGTACACCAACCTTCCGGATCAATCACCATCCTCGTGATGATCCTATGGTCGGGAGCAATTTATGAGTTAATAATGATTATTCATGTCTTAAATTTTCAACTCTTGAAAATATGAATTATCATTGCCATTAACTCAATGGATGTATCACAGACACTAAATACACATATGTGATAGAAAATAACCCATTTATTGATTTTAGTTAAAATTATAATTTTGCCCCTAGAAGTGTATTACAATTGTCAGCCAATTCTGGCTTCTAGGGCACATATATCTAACAGGTGAGAGATTCTTAAACATTAGAGATGGAAGATAAGTTCTAGTTCTAGCTTTAGGGATCATAAACCTTGTAATCAATTCTCGTAATGTAATTCTTAATGATATCATTATCGTCCAAGCTTTTTATTGAATGTTATTTCGGTAGGCCTTTTGGCCATGTACAGTTATGAATTTTTAATAAAATAAAATATTTATAACATCATTTTGAATGATGTTATGATGTTTGTTGGGTAATTGAATAATAGAATTTACTTACTATCATAGGCTATTAATGTGGTTCAGACCTCTAGTAAACATCCTAGAATTAGTAATGTGTCTGAAGTCTACCTTTATTACTATAGGCTAGGTCATATCAATAAGAATAGAATAAATAGGTTGGCTCAAGAAGTAATTCTTAAAGTCAGTGATTGTGAATCACTTCAAGTTCCGTCTTCTTGGTAAGATGACCAAGTCACATTTTACTGGAAAAGGCGAGCAGGCTAGTGAACTCCAGAGTCTAATACATTCAGATATATGTTGACCCATGAGCTTAAGTACTAGAGGTGGATATTTCTACCTCATAACCTTCATAGATGATCTATCAATATATGGCTTTGTCTATTTAATGAAATATAAGTCGGAGTCATTTGAAATATTCAAACTATTCCATAATGAGGTAGAAAAGCAAATTGGAAAGAATATTTAAACTCTTCAATCTAACTGAGGGGGTGAGTATCTTTCTAGTGAGTTTCTGACATATCTTGGGGAGAATAAGATTCTCTCTCAATGGACTCCTCCTAAAACACCACAACATAATGATATGTCTAAAAGGAAGAATCAAATCATATTGACATGGTTCGATCTATGATAGAGTTTACTAGCCTACCGATCTTCTTATGGGTATATGTGCTTGAGTCAGCTTGTTACATTTTGACTAAGATTTTGAGTAAGTCTATTTCTAAAACACCATATGAGATATGGACAGGGCGTAAGCTAGTATTCTCGCACCTTAGGATTTGGGGGTGTCCGACTTATGTCAAATGTTTAGTAATGGATAAGCTTAGACCTAGGTCTAACAACTATAATCTTATAAGGTACCCAAAAGAGATCAAAGGGTACTATTTCTACTTAGCTAATGAGCAAAAGGTGTTTGTCAGCCTTAAGGCAATCTTTTTGGAAAAGAAGATTCTTGGTGAAGGGACTAATGCCTCTAAGGTCAAAGTAAAGAAAGTTCAGTAGGTGAAAAAATCGACATAAGTAGCTAAACCTGAACTGAATTTGATTAGATCAAATTCAGAGCCCAATAAACCTACATCCTTAAGGTGATCTATTAAAATACCATATCAACCGGATAGATACTATGATTTCTTGATCTAAGATGGTGATCCTATCAAACTCGAGGAGAATGATGAGGATCCGATCATCTATATGGATGTAATATAGAGATCCAACTCTAAAAAATGGCTTGAGATCATGAAATCTGAAATGGAGTCCATGAAGGTCAATGATGTATGGACATTGCTTGATCCACCCGAATGGATAAATCGCATAGGGTGTAAGTGGGTCTTCAAGAGATAAAGGGGCATAGATGAAAAGGTGGAGACCTATAAAGTCCATCTAGTTTCCAAGGGATATCATCAATGTTATGGTATAGACTATGATGAGATGTTTTTGAAGAAATAATTCTAATTTTTTGGGTCAGATTCGTTCAAATCTGATTGGATCAAGAGAGATATTTCAAAATTTTCTCTTTCAAATTCAGTTCAAATTTGAGACATTTTAGATCTGATTTTATAGATCTAATAAAAATAAAAATTAATTAAAATAGAATTAATTTTGTACCTTGTTGTTGGGTAATCAGATTATCCTATGATGATCCTGCTGATTGCCTGAGTTTCTAGATCTAGCCACGCAAGTGCCTGGCCTCTATCGGTATCCACTTGGACTGGATCTAAAGATCTTTTTCTTTTTTATCATTTCTTCAAATATCAGATTTGGATCTAATTTTGAGGATCATCAAAACTTCTTTTGAAGATTGGGTGTCGTCTCTTGCAGTAGTGCTGCCTTTTTCCTTTCTCGTCACCTTTCTCTTGCATGGATCGCACCAAACTAGAGCCAAATCTCCTTGGGCGTAGAGAGGAGAGAGGGGACCTAAAGATGGCATGGAGGAGGGAGAGGGGCAGTCTTGTGGCATGGGCAATGGTCTAAGCTCTCTGAAATTAGGTACAGATAGGGTTTATATAGATCCTTTTGTACCATGCAGTGCCACATCATCCCGACCAATCACGTCGCTTCGTGCAATCAGATCTAAATCTAATTAATGAGATGATATCACCTGATCTAATCAGATAAGAGCCCCTCTAAATCATTCTTAAATGATGCCTAAGACTAGTCAATGTCTAATCTTTGGCACCACCTATGTAGAAACCCCGAAGTAACTGAAGTCCCATCTATATGGGACTCCAGGAACCTCTATCCATGGGTGCACACCTCCCTAGGTGTGCACCCCTGGTCTACCTACTTTTTAGTAGGTTGACTGGTCTAAAATCACTCTCCTATAGATGCATGACATATGGACAGATGTCTAAATGTCAAAGGTCAATATTTCACTAAAGTCAAAAGACAAAAATTAGCAGGTGATGAAAAATGTTAGGTGTTATCTCAAATTTATCTCATAAATTATGACAATCCTTTTCTAACTTGGATAAGTTTCAGCCAGACCATGTAAAGGTACCTGAGTGAGCACAAACATATTTGCTCATTCGAGACAACTTAAAATGATAATTGAAGGAGAACATTAGGCTTAATCATATACTAGCATGATTTCTTTGAACCTAATTGAATCTTATTTAAATCAATTGAACTGGGTTAGTCCAATTGATGATATCTAGATCCAAATCCTTATTTGTATGATCCAGTTAGGTTCAATTTCGTATGGTAATGAGATATGTTGCGATCTCTATCATCAACATCATCGAAACACCTTTCGATGGATCAGAACTTTTTTGATTCAGACAACTAGAATGATCGATCATCCAAATCATTCTAATTGCTTCCAAAATCCACTAGTGACACCTAACAGTATATGGTGGCAATCTATCAGAACTAAAAATGAACCTCTCGATGTAGCTACTTGTGTGATTAAGTTTTTCTATCTTGAGCTCCGATCAAATTAGGGTTAAGGTGAACTCATCAAATACTAATTTTTGTCATATGATTTAATCATTTGATTCAAGTCTGATATGAAAACCTTAATAGAAACTCTTTCTATTATTTTGCTCTACCATGGCCATGGGCTTATGGACTTGATTTTCATGATCATCATAGGGCTGCTCCCCATTTACCGAGGTAGATAGATTCCCTCTTGGTGCGATCCAATTCCTATAATGAACATGCTATAGCCAACATACACCTCAGGATTCTAAATGGCTACGAGATCGAGTCATGGTATAGTCAAACTATAACATCCTCAAGGTGAACTATCGATGTACCTCAGGTCAAAGAACCAAATACACCACTGCAGCTTCGAGCCAGTCATCGACGAGAAGGTAGACTTCCTTATGACTGCTCGAAGTGGTCACGCTCAGTGCCCTCATTCTCTAACGAGTACCTATACTCTCACTCTAGTGTCTCTACACCATAGACTTCAGACTCATCTACTATAAAGAAGTGATTATACATCAACCTTCTGGATTAATCATCATCCTCATGATGATCCTACTGTCGGAAGCATTTTATGAGTTAATAATGAAAATTCATGTCTTAAATTTTTAACTCTTGAAAATATGAGCTATCATTACCATTAACATAAGAGATATATCATAGACACAAAATACACATTGTGATAGAAAAAAATAATCTATTTTATTATTTATAGTTAAAATTATAATTTTGCTCTTAGAAGTGTACAACAAGTGTCAGCCAATTTTGGCTTCTAGGGCACACATTTACTAGTATTTTTTGGGGTAATGCTCAAGTTCATTCAGATTATGCTTGCGATAGCTATCCATTTGGACTATGAAATCTGATAGATGGATATGAAGATAACTTTTTTGAATGGAGAGCTAGACGAAGAGGTGTATATGATACAACCTAAAGAGTTTACATTCATAGATGAGTTTAAGGTGTGCAAGCTTCAAAAATCCTTTTATAGACTGAAGCAGGCATCTCAGAGTTGAAACATATATTTTGATAGGATGATCAAGATGTATCGCTTTGTTAAGAACGGAGAAGAGCCCTACATATATAAGTGGGCTAATGGTCCAGCGATTGTATTGCTGGTATTGTATGTGGATGATATTCTCTTAATTAGGAATGATATTCCTGCATTATAAGGAACAAAGATCTGGCTATCGTCATTATTCTCCATGAAGGGCCTAGAAGAAGCTACCTACATCCTAAGGATGAAGATCTATAGAGATAGATCTAAGAGGTTGCTTGGGCTATCCTAGTCCACATACATAAATACTGTGCTGAAAAAGTTCAGCATGGAGAATTCCAAGAAAGGCTATCTATCGATAGGCCATAAAATTTTTCTTTTGAAGAAAGATTATCCAACAACACCTCAAGAGAGAGAGCGTATGAGTAGAATTCCATATGCTTTAGTTGTGGATTCTATCATGTATGCCATGACATGTACGTGATCAGATGTAGCATACTCACTAGGCATAGTAAGTAGATACCAATCTGATCTAGGGAGAACCACGAGAAGGTTATTAAAACTATCCTGATGTATTTGAGAAATACTGAGTAGTGGCTTGTTTATGGTCAGTTAGGCTTAAGACTTATGGGGTTTATAGACTCTAGTTTTCAGTCTAATCATGATGACAATAAGAGTATGTTTACCCTTAATGGTGGAGCTATCTACTAGAAGAGTTCCAAGCAGCACACTATGGCCAACTCAGTTTGCAAGGTAGAGTATGTTGCTGCATTAGATGTTGCCAAAAAAGCAATGTGATTGAAAAAATTCATTATCAAGCTTGGAGTGGCATTCTTCCTTATGTTAGATATATGTGCCCTAGAAGCCAGAATTGGCTGACACTTGTAATACACTTCTAGGGGCAAAATTATAATTTTGACTATAATTAATGAAATGGGTTATTTTCTATCACACATGTGTATTTAGTGTCTGTGATACATCCTTTGAGTTAATGGTAATGATAATTCATATTTTCAAGAGTTGAAAATTTAAGACATGAATAATCATTATTAACTCATAAACAGCTCCCGACCATAGGATCATCATGAGGATGGTGATTGATCCGGAAGGTTGGTGTACGATCATTTCTCTTTAGTAGATGAGTCTTGAGTCTACGGTGTGGAGACACCGGAGCGAGAGTACAGGTACTCGTTAGAGAACGAGGGCACTGAGCGTGACCACCTCGAGTAGTCATTAGGAAGTCTACCTACTCGTCAATGACTGACTCGATGCTGCAGTAGTGTGTCTGGTTCTTTGACCTGAGATGCATCGGCAGTTCACCTTGAGGGTGTTATAGTTTGACTACACCATTACTCGGTCTCCTAGCCATATGGAACCCTGAGGTGTATGTTGGTTGTGACATGTTCATTGTAGGAACTGGATTGCATCAAGATGGGATCTATCTACCTCGGTGGTAGAGGAGTAGCCCTATGATGATCATGAGAATCAAGTCCTGAAGCCCATGGCCATGGCAGAGTGAAATAATAGAAAGAGTTTCTATTTAGATTTTCACATTGGACTCGAATCGAATGATTACATCATATGACAGAGACTAGGGTTTGACGAGTTCACCTTAACCCTAATCTGATCGAGGCTCAAGATAGAAGAACTGAATCACATAGGTAGCTGCACCAAGAGGTTCACATTCAGCTCTGATGGGTTGCCACCATATACTGCTAGGTATCACTGGTGGATTTTGGGAGCAATTAGAATGATTTAGATGATCGATCATTCTAGCTGTTCGAATCAGAAGAGTTCTGATCCATCGAAAGGAGTTTCGATGATGTCTATGATAGAGATCATGACATATCCCATTACCATACAGAACTGAACCTAACTGGGTCACACAAACAAGGGTTTGAATCTGGTGATCATCAATTGAACTGATCTAGTTCAATTGATCTGAATGAGATTCAATTAGGTTCAAGGAAATCGTGCTAGCACTCGATTGAACCTAACGTTCTTCTTTTACTATCATAAATAAGTTGTCCTGACTGAGCCAAAGGAGTTTGTGCTCAATCAGAGGCCTTCATATGGTCTGACTGGAGGTTGTCCAAGTCAGAATAGGTTGTCTTATTTGTAAGACATTACCTGCCATTTTTGGTCACCTGCCATTTCTTGTTCTTTGACTTTGGTCAAAAGTCTATCTTTGACTGGTCAAACGTTGACCATTCACCCTTTGACTTTTGACCACATGTCATGCACCTATTGGAGAGCTGGTGGGGGCCTGTCCCCCTGCCAGAACCTAGCAAGGAGAAGGGCGCACGCCAAGGGTGGCGTGAGCCTAAGTAGGAGGCGCCTAGGAGTCCTTGTTGGACAAGGACTCCACCTCCCTTTTGGATTCCAATCAGAGTTCTACTAAGAATCTAGTTTGACTGGTCTTAGGTGCCCTCTAAGGAGGAATCCAGGGGTCTCTATTCCAACCAATCAGATTTAGATCTGATTTCACAAAGGGTTGTGATTGGTTGAGAGGAAGAGGAGTTGGATCACAAGAGGTCTATAAATAAGACCCTGCGCCCAACCCTAATTCTAATAGAGATTTCCCACACCCCAAGGCTGCCTCTCCCCTCCTTCTCCACGCCATAGTCTCTTCTCTCCTTGCTCTCCACGTCCAAAAGTGTTTTGGATTTAATTTGGTGCGATTCAGATCAAGGAAAGGCGATCAAAAGCAAGAAGGCTGCGCTGCTGCAAAAGGACGACTGCAGATCTTCAAAAGAGTTTTGAAGATCCTCCAGATCAGATCCAGATCTGATTTTTGGAGGTGTGATAGAGAAGAAGAGGATCTCTAGATCCAACCCAAGTGGATACCGGTAGAGGCCAGGCGCTTGCGTGGCTAAGATCCAGAACCTTCCGCTGCAATCAGGATCATCTACAGGGTAATAGGATTACCCAAATCAGGTAAATTGAATTTGATTTAATTTATCTTGTTTTATTTTATTTATTAAAATAATAAGAATCAGATCTGAAACATATCAAGATCTGATTAAGATCAAGAGAAAATTTTTGAAATATATCTCTTGATCTAATCAGATCTGGACGAACCTGGACCGGGAAATAAGGATTTCCCTTCAACTGGTATCAGAGCCATGGTTTTAGATTGTTTAGATCTGATTTTAATTTTATTTTAATTAGAAAATAAATTGATTTCAGATGTCACATGAGATGTGATCAGATCTGAAATCAGAAAAATTAAAATTAAATGATTTGGATCTAAGAACATGAAGATATGCATGACTAGTTCTAGAATAGAATAGTTCTATAGAATAGTTTTGCATGTCTTTGATTTAATCTGATTAAATCATATTTTAGATCTTCTTATTTACTATTTTCTGATATTATAAGTGTTATAATAACATCTGATAAACAGCAAATAAAAATTATTTAATTTTAAATATCATATGAGATATGATAGATGCATGACTAGACTAATTGTAGAATAGTTCTACATAATTGTCTAGATTAGAATTTATTTTGATTAGATCAATTTAAATCTAATTTTTTAGATTATTATGTGATAATTTAGATCTAAAAACATGCATGAATTGATACATGAGATGTATGCAAAATATGCCTTGATTAGATCTAAATTTGTATATGAGATATATGATATAGATCTATAACTGTTTTGTAGATTTACATGTTCCTGATTAAGGCGTTCCTCTTGGCCGTCCGGTCATAAGAACGAAGAAGGGTTTAAAGGCCCTCTCTTCCCATTCGATGGGGTGTTCTTATGACGTGTAGGGGTGCTGCGTGTTCGTCCTTAATCAGAAACCCAAAACTTACTTTCTGCAAAACCCTAGATCCTGAAACCCTAGGATTTATTGTGCATATTTTGTTTATGAATCCAACTTAATTAAGAATTAAGTTTATGGAATATTAATTAGGTCTAAAATTGAGAATTTCAGATCTAAGATATATTCATAATACTGGGTTCGGGCTTGGGTAGCTCAATTAGGTCTAAGCGGTTGATCAAACCGAATCAAGAGTTGGTTAGATGGGATCAACAATGCTTAAATTGACCAGCCTAATAGGATTAAGTCTGGGTCAAGATCGAGTCACGATCAAGCAAGACCTAATTAGGCTCAGAGGTTAGAGTCTGGATTATAGGCTAACCCAATTGGTTCTGACTCAACAATTTGGTGTCTAAGGTAAGTTTGGCACAGACGACCGACTGGTTTTTAATTGGAAGCTACTCGACCTGAATGCGTTCTTGTGCGAGTTAATGGCATATTCCTTCCACCGGTCTCACTTACCTGGCCATATCTGTTGACACAGTTCTGATCTGAGGTGGTCAATAATCCAAGCTGACCCATGCCACTAGGTTAGTAATAATTGTTATGACTAAGCCAAGTCTAGTTTAATGAGACCTGAATCAATTCTCCCTAAGAAAAGATTAAGTCCGAGGTCTTCCACCATTGTAGACATGCGGGCCCTTCCCGGGGTTGATTGTTCTCGACTGGATACAGTGGCTCAGTTGCACCGGGAAGACGCAACCATGTCTATTAGGCATTGGATGCTATGGGCTGGAGGATGAGTTGGGCTCAATATTCCGGATACGGTGAGAGACCCAATTAGGAACCCAGTCTATGCAAATGGTGGGTCTGACTTAACTAAGGAGTGGATCAATATTCCGGATACGGTGAGATCCATGAATTAGAGACCAAGTTTGGGTGCACCATGATTAGAGAATCATTGAACAAGAGTTGTTCACTCATTGGCTAACCCATCACCAATAACTGTTAGGTGAGGTGATGAGTCAGTTGGTGAGACCGCACCACCCACTAGAAATCATCAATCGCGGAGATTTTCGCATCTCTACAGAGGGAGTGTAGGGATCCGAGAAAATAGTGGGAGCTAATTTGTTTAAAAATAAAATCCCTAAACAAATTGGTCAAGTCAAAATTACAGTATCTAACTAGAATTTTTGACTCTCTACAGGAAAATGTCTGCGTCCAACCCACTGGCACGTATCCTAGACACACATAGATTGACTGGACCCAATTATAAAGATTGGCTCAGGAACTACAAAATTATTTTGGGTTCAGAGAAGTTAACACATGTTTTGGACCAGGACCCTCCCACCTTACCAGCTCGTCCATCTGTTGAACAGAGAGCATCTCTGGAAAAATGGATTGACGAAGACAATAAGGCCAGATACTACATGTTGGGCTCGATGTCTGATGAGCTCCAGCGCCAACATGAAGATATCGGGACTGCTCGCCAAATGTTGGCTCACCTACAGGAGATGTTTGGTGAACAGAGTCGCGCAGCCAAATATCAAGTCACGAAACAACATTTTAAGGCTAAGATGCGTGATGGGCAGTCAGTCCAAGATCACTGTCTGACAATGATCAAGGACATGGAAGAGCTTGAGAAGCTCGGTGTGAAGTTGGACTTGGATTTGCAGAACGATATTATTCTGCAATCCTTGACTGATGCATATGGGCAATTCATCATGAATTACCACATGCATAAACTTCAAAATTCCTTGGCCGAGTTGATGAATATGCTGGTTACCGCTGAGCTTTCTATGAAAGGTTCTAAAGGCTCAGTTCTTGCTATGGAATGGATTTCTTCCAAAAGAAAGTCTTATGGAAAGAAAAGGAAGTCTGTGAAAAAGCAAAAGATAGAAGGATCAAAGAAGAAGAAGGCAGAACCGAAGAAGAAGGTCGATGGCAAAGGAAAGTGTTTCCATTGCAACAGCGATGGCCATTGGAAGCGAAACTGCCCTACTTACCTGGCCACCCTAAAGAACAAGAAGGAAGGTCCTTCTGGAGGTATGCTCGTTATTGAGTCTAACCTTACGGTTTCTTCTGCATCCAGTTGGGTGCTTGACTCTGGTTCTAGTGCTCATCTGTGGACTTCTATGCAGGGTCTTGAGGATAGCAGGAGGCTGAGGGATGGAGAAATGATCCTACGCGTCGGTAATGGAGCAAGAGTTGCTGCAGTAGCCGTGGGAAAATACCCTCTACGATTACCATGTGGTTTAGACTTAGTTTTAAAAGACTATTATTATGTGCCTGCAGCTAGCAGGAATTTGATTTCTGTTTCATGCTTAGCACAAGAAGGTTATGTGATCACCTTCTTTAAAGACCATTGTAACATTCTTTATGAAAGAAATAAAATTGCAAATGGTTTCCTTGTTAATGGTCTTTATCAGTTGCATATTGATGTACCTGTTTTAACTATCGAGCAAAACGTGAATGCCAAATGACCTAGGGATAGTCCAAACGACAGATATCTATGGCACCTGAGATTAGGTCATATAGCAGAAGATAGGATTAACAAATTGGAGAAAAATGGGCTATTGAGTCCATTGACTTTTGAGTCGTATCCAACTTGTGAATCTTGTCTTCAAGGCAAAATGACTAAACTCCCTTTTGTTGGACATGGGGAGAGGGCCACAGATCTCCTTGCCCTAGTACATACTGATGTGTGCGGCCCATTCGATGTGCCGGCTAGAGGCAATTTTATCTACTTCATTACCTTTACCGATGATCTGTCTAGGTATGGGTATGTGTATCTTATGAGACATAAGTCTGAAGCCTTTGAAAAGTTCAAAGAATTCAGACATGAAGTTGAAAAACAAACTGAAAAACCCATTAAGGTTCTTCGATCAGATCGAGGAGGTGAATACCTTAGCCAAAAATTCCTAGACTATCTTAAGGAAAATGGCATAGTCTCTCAATGGACTCCACCAGGAACACCTCAACTCAACGGGGTTTCAGAACAGAGAAATCGGACTCTATTGGATATGGTTCGATCCATGATGAGCTTCACAGACCTCCTAGATTTTCTTTGGGGACATTCATTATTAACTTCAATCTATTTACTGAATAGGGTTCCCTCTAAAACCATTCCTACCACACCGTATGAGATATGGCACGGTAAGAAACCAAGTCTGAGTCATCTCAGAATTTGGGGTTGTCCGGCTTATGTCAAAAGACAACAAGTGGACAAGTTAGAGTTTAGGTCCTTTAGAGCTCGATTCATAGGATATCCTAAAGAGTCATTAGGATACTATTTCTACATTCCAGAAGACCACAATGTGATTGTGAGTCGACATGCCGTACTTCTTGAAAAATAGTTTATTCAAGATAGTGGCGCTGGAAAGCAGATTAAGCTTGATGAGAAAGTCTCACAAGCAGAACGAGCTAAGGACCAAGTGGAACCAAATCAGGTTGAGCCAATAAGAACACTACCTCCTCCACCTCGTAGATCGGAAAGAGTTTCCCATCCCCCTGAAAGATACTTAGGTATTATTTCAGAGGATGTAGAGGAAATGTTCCTCATAGGTAATGGTGCTCATGGTGATGATCCCAAAACCTACAACGAGGCGATATCAGATATCGACTCCGAGAAATGGCTTGAGGCAATGAAGTCAGAGATTGACTCGATGCACTCAAACCAAGTCTGGACCTTGGTAGATCCACCAGAAGGTATAGTACCTATTGGGTGTAAATGGATCTTCAAGAGAAAGATTGGTGCAGATGGGAATGTGGAGACATTCAAGGCTAGACTGGTGGCAAAAGGTTATAGTCAACGCGAAGGCATTGACTATCAGGATACCTTTTCTCCGGTAGCTATGCTAAAATCCATCCGCACATTGCTTGCTGTTGCAGCCTATTTCGATTATGAAATATGGCAAATGGACGTGAAAATGGCATTCCTAAATGGATATCTTGAGGAAGATATCTATATGGAACAGCCGCTAGGTTTCACATCCAGTGATACTGATCACAAGGTTTGCAAGCTGCAAAGGTCCATATATGGACTTAAGCAAGCATCTCGGAGCTGGAACACTCGTTTCAATGATGTGATCAAAAAGTTTGGTTTCATCAAAAATGAAGAGGAACCATGTGTTTTCAAAAGGGTCAGTGGGAGCGCTGTTGTCTTCCTCATATTGTACGTGGATGACATCCTCCTTATTGGGAATGATATTCCCATGTTGACATCAGTCAAGGTGTGGTTGTCTAAGGAATTCTCCATGAAAGACCTAGGTGAAGCATCCTTTATTCTAGGAATTAAGGTCTATAGGGATAGACCGAATAGGATGCTAGGACTTTCACAGAAAATGTACATAGAGGAAGTACTAAAGAGGTTTAGTATGGAAAACTCTAAGAGGGGATTAATACCCTTCAGACATGGTATTCATCTTTCCAAGAAGATGTGCCCCAGCACACCTGAGGAAATAGAACGCATGAGCAAGATTCCTTATGCTTCTGCAATAGGGAGCCTCATGTATGCCATGCTATGTACACGACCTGATATAGCCCATGCTGTGAGTGTCACAAGCAGATATCAGTCAAATCCAGGTGAAGAACACTGGACTTCTGTGAAATGTATCCTTAAGTACTTGAGAAGAACTAAGGATATGATGTTGGTCTTTGGTAATGGAGAACTCCAAGTTCAGGGATACACAGACTCGGACTTCATGTCCGATATAGATGATCGAAAGTCGACATCTGGAAGTCTGTTTGTGTGCAATGGTGGAGCTGTCAGCTGGAAGAGTTCCAAGCAAACTATGATAGCAGATTTTCACCATGGAAGCAGAATATATGCTGCATCAGAGCTGCATCAGAGGAAGGAAGCATTCTGGTACAAGAAGTTTGCTGCAGAAATTGGAGTAATGCCATCAGATGCCATTCCTCTTTACTGCGACAACAATGGCGCCATAGCCCTTGCTAAGGAGCCGAGGTCTCACCAGAAGTCCAAGCACATTGAGCGGCGATACCATCTCATCCGCGATTACCTTGAGAAAGGTTACGTTGAGGTCAAGAGAGTCAACTCCACAGATAATGTGGCAGACCCACTTACAAAGCCGTTGGGCCAGCAGAAGATCGAAGCCCACCTTGAGAAGATGGGACTTAGACTTGTAGCCAATTGGCTTTAGGACAAGTGGGAGATTGTTAGATATATGTGCCCTAGAAGCCAGAATTGGCTGACACTTGTAATACACTTCTAGGGGCAAAATTGTAATTTTGACTATAATTAATGAAATGGGTTATTTTCTATCACACATGTGTATTTAGTGTCTGTGATACATCCTTTGAGTTAATGGTAATGATAATTCATATTTTCAAGAGTTGAAAATTTAAGACATGAATAATCATTATTAACTCATAAACAGCTCCCGACCATAGGATCATCACGAGGATGGTGATTCATCCGGAAGGTTGGTGTACGATCGCTTCTCTTTAGTAGATGAGTCTTGAGTCTACGGTGTGGAGACATCGGAGCGAGAGTATAGATACTCGTTAGAGAACGAGGGCACTGAGCGTGACCACCTCGAGTAGTCATTAGGAAGTCTACCTTCTCGTCAATGACTGACTCGATGCTGCAGTAGTGTGTCTGGTTCTTTGACCTGAGATGCATCGGCAGTTCACGTTGAGGGTGTTATAGTTTGACTACACCATTACTCGATCTCCTAGCCATATGGAACCCTGAGGTGTATGTTGGTTATGACATGTTCATTGTAGGAACTGGATTGCATCAAGATGGGATCTATCTACCTCGGTGGTAGAGGAGTAGCCCTATGATGATCATGAGAATCAAGTCCTGAAGCCCATGGCCATGGCAGAGTGAAATAATAGAAAGAGTTTCTATTTAGATTTTCACATTGGACTCGAATCGAATGATTACATCATATGACAGAGACTAGGGTTTGACGAGTTCACCTTAACCCTAATCTGATCGAGGCTCAAGATAGAAGAACTGAATCACATTGGTAGCTGCACCAAGAGGTTCACATTCAGCTCTGATGGGTTGCCACCATATACTGCTAGGTGTCACTGGTGGATTTTGGGAGCAATTAGAATGATTTAGATGATCGATCATTCTAGCTGTTCGAATCAGAAGAGTTCTGATCCATCGAAAGGAGTTTCGATGATGTCTATGATAGAGATCATGACATATCCCATTACCATACAGAACTGAACCTAACTGGGTCACACAAACAAGGGTTTGAATATGGTGATCATCAATTGAACTGATCTAGTTCAATTGATCTGAATGAGATTCAATTAGGTTCAAGGAAATCGTGCTAGCACTCGATTGAACCTAACGTTCTTCTTTTACTATCATAAATAAGTTGTGCTGACTGAGCCAAAGGAGTTTGTGCTCAATCAGAGACCTTCATATGGTTTGACTGGAGGTTGTCCAAGTCAGAATAGGTTGTCTTATTTGTAAGACATTACCTGCCATTTTTGGTCACCTGCCATTTCTTGTTCTTTGACTTTGGTCAAAAGTCTACCTTTGACTGGTCAAACGTTGACCATTCATCCTTTGACTTTTGACCACATGTCATGCACCTATTGGAGAGCTGGTGGGGGCCTATCCCCCTGTTAGAACCTGGCAAGGAGAAGGGCGCACGCCAAGGGTGGCGTGAGCCTAAGTAGGAGGCGCCTAGGAGTCCTTGTTGGACAAGGACTCCACCTCCCTTTTGGATTCCAATCAGAGTTCTACTAAGAATCCAGTTTGACTGGTCTTAGGCATCCTCTAAGGAGGAATCCAGAGGTCTCTATTCCAACCAATCAGATTTAGATCTGATTTCACAAAGGGTTGTGATTGGTTGAGAGGAAGACGAGTTGGATCACAAGAGGTCTATAAATAAGACCCTACGCCCAACCCTAATTCTATAGAGATTTCCCACACCCCAAGGCTGCCTCTCCCCTCCTTCTCCACGCCATAGACTCTTCTCCCCTTTCTCTCCACGTCCAAAAGTGTTTTGGATTTAATTTGGTGCGATTCAGATCAAGGAAAGGCGATCAAAAGCAAGAAGGCTGCGCTGCTGCAAAAGGACGACTGCAGATCTTCAAAAGAGTTTTGAAGATCCTCCAGATCAGATCCAGATCTGATTTTTGGAGGTGTGATAAAGAAGAAGATGATCTCCAGATCCAACCCAAGTGGATACCGGTAGAGGCCAGGCGCTTGCGTGGCTAAGATCCAGAACCTTCCGCTGCAATCAGGATCATCTACAGGGTAATAGGATTACCCAAATCAGGTAAATTAAATTTGATTTAATTTATCTTATTTTATTTTATTTATTAAAATAATAAGAATCAGATCTGAAATATATCAAGATCTGATTAAGATCAAGAGAAAATTTTTGAAATATATCTCTTGATCTAATCAGATCTGGACGAACCTGGACCGGGAAATAAGGATTTCCCTTCACCTTAATGGTCCAGTTCTGCTCTACTGCAATAGCTTTGGAGCCATTACTCAGGCGAAGGAATCAAAAGCATACTAGTGGATGAAGCGTATTTTGCACCACTACCATCATGTCCAGGAGATCATAGATTGAGGTGACATCAACCTTCAGAAGATTGATGGAAAGAAGAACCTAGTCAATCCATTCACTAAAGCTATTGCGGTAAAGAAGTTCGACGACTTCAAGTTGAAGATAGGTATTAGATACCTCATCGATTGGCTTTAGTCCAAGTGGAAGATTGTTGGTAATAACGTCTTAAAGCCAATCGTCAGTCAGTTGATGATTGAGATAAATTATTGTATTTGTATATGAATTATAAATGAATAAAAATTATTTTGACATTTTTCATCATAAATTTTCACATCTTCTAATGAACTTTTGTGTTGTGGTGAAGTCCTTAGGACTATTTAAAATCGACAAAGAAGGATTTATTATTTAGTTCTTAAACTTGTTCATGACGAAATGATATGTTGTTACTAAGGACGACAATGCTTATCGAGGATAGGTGATCGTGTACCATATTGGTTGATTTTTTTCTTAACCAAGGAGTGTAGAGATACTGATATAGCATGTAGGTGAGATGTAGGAGTACATCTGCACTGAACGTGATCAACTTTAGAGCTTGTCTACTATCAAGATTTGCTCTGATAGAATATAGGTATAAGTATCGCTCCGACCTAAGATCACTTTGGTGACTTTCAAGCAACTCACTATGCTTCGGTGCCAAACTATCTGAGTTTCTAATTTAGTGACGAAAGATTTTTAGACATAGTCAAGTACTTGAGGAGTCAGTGTATGAATCAAGATGGGATTGAACACTCTGGTTCAGGAGCTGTGTTCAATTATGTTTCAATTTTAGCAAAACCTTGGCCAGGGTAGTCCTAGTGAGGAGTCACAAGATTGATTGCATTGAGACATAATTTGATTGTATTCATCAAGATTGATAGTTTAACTTTGAGTCATCCTATGCCTAGAGGTCAAGGGGATAAATTATACGATAACCATATTTATGTAGGTTCTGAATATTGCCATTGCGACTATTCGACCTATACGGATGTTGAGCATCATTGCTAGATGGTCACTTTGATTGGTTTAAGAAGTGGTTCTTGTGCTATTGACTTAGGCTCGAACCTGCAAGGTTAAACACACTAAAGGTTCCTACCTAATCTGATGGCTAGTGAAGAGTCCCATTGGATTGGAACTCTATGGTCAAGAGTTCCTTTAGATTGAGACTATTCGACCAAGAGTCCTATGTTAGAATTAGTGGAGCTCCCAAGCCTTGGCAAGCCACTAGAGGAGTCAGGGTATTAGCTCTAGGAGACTAGGACATGTGTGGTCCTAGGGCTAGGACCGATTTTGATCCTAGGGTGGAGGTTCAGCCCTCCATGATCATGAGGCCCTAGTTTGGGTCTCATGACAGCTACTCAAAGTTTGGACTAGATTTGGATCCATGGGATTGAGTGCATGATCAGACCATGGGTGTACATGGGTTTGGATGAGTGCATTCCGACTGGATTAGCTCTGAGAATTTTTTATAGGTTAGTATTTTGGTCCATGTACAGGTATATATATACACGTATATTGTAAACCCTAGAAGTGAAGTAAGAAAGAGAGAACCATTTTCTCCCACATCTCTCTCTCTCTTTGGTTTCTTCACATGCCAAGGTGTCCTAGGGGGTGTGCCTCCAAGCTTGGAGGAAGGAGGCGCGCTCCACTCTTCCTTTAGCCTCAATAATGTGAAGCGATCCTGCACAATAAATTGATATCAGAGCCATCTTGATGAGGAGGTATGAAGGTTAGATCCGAGGCAGGAATGGGAGATTCAATGAAAGAACAAAAAAAAATATTTTGGAGGGTCCGTAGGGCCACCCTTTTTTCCTCTCGATTGGCGATGGCTAGCGATTGATCACCGATCTTGGGCTTAGTGATTGATAATCAACGAACCAACATTGATCTTAATGATTGGCCACTGTTCCAACGATCAAGTGGCTGATCATGGTGTGTAAAGGGGTTTCTACAAGCGGTTGGTCCGGTGGAGAGCATGCAGGATGTCGAAGATTTGGAGGGTGCAGTAGCGGTCTTCTCCTCTGGGAAAAGTCGTAGATGGCAGTGGCATCATCTCAAGCTAGTGGAGCGAGGCCAGCAGGTGTGCGTGCAGTGGAAACTGATCAGAGAGATGGAGAGAGCAATGGGGAGATTGGGTTGGATCTTTCTCTTCTGCCAGCATCAATGTCATCGATCGAGATGCAGCGGTCGTGTAGGGGCTCCATCTCCAAGGTCGTGGCCTAGATCTAGCAAAGTGGCATAAATGGTGAGGTCTGGTGGCTACGGGTGCCATGATGGCATTAGATCTGATGATGGTGATGTGCATGCAGCGGAGAGCCAACTCGGGGAGATGGATCTGACGATGGAGCATCGATCTAGCAGTGGCTGCACCCGATCCGATGATGGTAGTACCAATCTGGTGAACACACGGCCTCTGATCAATCAGTAGCAGTCCATGGTAGCAGGCGGCTATTCTTTGGTTTGGCCAAAACAAAGAGGAAGAAATCATAGTGGCGATCCGATGGTGGTGGCACTCGAATCCAGCAGTCACGTGGGCTAGAGATGGTCGGTGGTGTTCCATGGAGTCAGCAGGTGATCAGTTGTTCTAGTTTTGGATGGGAAGGAGGAAGGAGCCAAATGAGACTCTAGAGGTTTCCAACAGGAGAAGAAAAAAGAAAAGAAGGCTTCCAGCAAGAAAAAAAATGAGTTTTTTATATTTTGATTTTCTCCTATTGTTCGTGGTTGTTCTTCTGATTGTGGCTTCACAATGTGTTAAAAAAAATTGCAAGGGCTAAGCTACTGGTGATTTGTTTGGCATGTCAGAGAAGAGATCACTCAAGAGCTCGGGGCCAAGGTGGAGCTGAAGAAGCAACTATTTAGTCTAGTGGAAGACTGTGAAAAGTAGTTGGGGTGTATTCAAGGTGTGACTGGTTGGAGCATTGAGGGTGATGGAGATGGATAATCCCTAAAAGTCTAGTAGGTTAGGACTAGATGGCTATAGAGCAGCATAGAGACCTGGCAGGGAGCTTTGTAGTGCTGTAGTAGCACTATCTTGGAGGCATAGGGGCTGAGAGAGCTCGATAGTGCAGCAACCAAGAAGGGTATCTCAGCAAAGAGTGTTAGGGGCTTCTTAAAGAGATTGGAAGCAGGTCTCAGGAAGAGCCAAGAGGACTTTAGGAGAGCCAGGAGGTCTCAAACAGCTAAGAGTATCTTAGATCAGGTTTCTTCTTCAAGAGCACCAGGAAGAATCATGATTCAGTGTAGGATGGTTTGTGTACAGCAAGAGAGGACCTGGATGCCTCTGAAGAGGTGGTGTTGAGATGTGGTAGTGAGCACCATAGTGCTGCAATAGTATTTCCCTTAGGGCAAGAGGTTGAGAGAGACTCGGTGGTGTAGCAGCTGAGGGAGGTATCTCAGCGGAAAGTGTCAAGAGGCATCTTTGGAAGATTGGGAGCAAGTCTCAGAAAGAGCCAGGGAGTCTTAGGAGCCTCAGGATAAGATAGGTGGATCTGAGCCCAGGATAGGGTTTGAGCTGTAGTTTCTCTAGGCACAACTGAAGCAATGGTTAGTATAGGGATAGGAGAAGGGGAGTGCTAGGATGGAATTTTTCTAGAATTCAATCGCTGGATTTAGAGGAGTTGGATGAGCTCCTATATATTTTGTGAAGGGAAATCCTGATTTCCCGGTCTAGGTTCGTCCAGATCTGATTAGATCAAGAGATATATTTCAAAAATTTTCTCTTGACCTTAATCAGATCTTGATATGTTTCAGATCTGATTCTTATTATTTTAATAAATAAAATAAAATAAGATAAATTAAATCAAATTCAATTTACCTGATTTGGGTAATCCTATTACCCTGTAGATGATCCTGATTGCAGCGGAAGGTTCTGGATCTTAGCCACGCAAGCGCCTGGCCTCTACCGGTATCCACTCGGGTTGGATCTGGAGAACCTCTTCTTCTCTATCACACCTCCAAAAATTAGATCTGGATCTGATCTGGAGGATCTTCAAAACTCTTTTGAAGATCTGCAGTCGTCCTTTTGCAGCAGCGCAGCCTTCTTGCTTTTGATCGCCTTTCCTTGATCTGAATCGCACCAAACTAAATCCAAAACACTTTTGGACGTGGAGAGCAAGGGGAGAAGAGACTATGGCGTGGAGAAGGAGGGGAGAGGCAGCCTTGGGGCATGGGAAATCTCATTAGAATTAGGGTTGGGCGCAGGGTCTTATTTATAGACCTCTTGTGATCCAACTCCTCTTCCTCTCAACCAATCACAACCCTTTGTGAAATCAGATCTAAATCTGATTGGTTGGAATAGAGACCCCTGGATTCCTCCTTAGAGGGCGCCTAAGACCAGTCAAACTGGATTCTTAGTAGAACTCTGATTGGAATCCAAAATGGAGGTGGAGTCCTTGTCCAACAAGGACTCCTAGGCGCCTCCTACTTGGGCTCACGCCACCCTTGGCGTGCGCCCTTCTCCTTGCCAGGTTCTGGCAGGGGGACAAGCCCCCACCAGCTCTCCAATAGGTGCATGACATGTGGTCAAAAGTCAAAGGGTCAATGGTCAACGTTTGACCAGTCAAAGGTAGACTTTTGATCAAAGTCAAAGAACAAGAAATGGCAGGTGACCAAAAATGGCAGGTAATGTCTTACAAATAAGACAACCTATTCTGACTTGGACAACCTCCAGTCAGACCATATGAAGGCCTCTGATTGAGCACAAACTCCTTTGGCTCAGTCAGGACAACTTATTTATGATAGTAAAAGAAGAACGTTAGGTTCAATCGAGTGCTAGCACGATTTCCTTGAACCTAATTGAATCTCATTCAGATCAATTGAACTAGATCAGTTCAATTGATGATCACCAGATTCAAACCCTTGTTTGTGTGACCCAGTTAGGTTCAGTTCTGTATGGTAATGGGATATGTCATGATCTCTATCATAGACATCATCGAAACTCCTTTCGATGGATCAGAACTCTTCTGATTCGAACAGCTAGAATGATCGATCATCTAAATCATTCTAATTGCTCCCAAAATCCATCAGTGACACCTAGCAGTATATGGTGGCAACCCATCAGAGCTGAATGCGAACCTCTTGGTGCAGCTACCTGTGTGATTAAGTTCTTCTATCTTGAGCCCCGATCAGATTAGGGTTAAGGTGAACTCGTCAAACCCTAGTCTCTGTCATATGATGTAATCATTCGATTCGAGTCCAATGTGAAAATCTAAATAGAAACTCTTTCTATTATTTCACTTTACCATGGCCATGGATTTTTGGACTTGATTCTCATGATCATCATAGGGCTACTCCTCTACCACCGAGGTAGATAGATCCCATCTTGATGCAATCCAGTTCCTACAATGAACATGCTATAGCCAACATACACCTCAGGGTTCCATATGGCTAGGAGACCGAGTAATGGTATAGTCAAACTATAACACCCTCAAGGTGAACTGCCGATGCATCTCAGGTCAAAGAACCAGACACACTACTGCAGCATCGAGTCAGTCATTGACGAGAAGGTAGACTTCCTAATGACTACTCGAGGTGGTCACGCTCAGTGCCCTCGTTCTCTAACGAGTACCTATACTCTCGCTCCAGTGTCTCCACACCGTAGACTCAAGACTCATCTACTAAAGAGAAGCGATCGTACACCAACCTTCCGGATCAATCACCATCCTCGTGATGATCCTATGGTCGGGAGCTGTTTATGAGTTAATAATGATTATTCATGTCTTAAATTTTCAACTCTTGAAAATATGAATTATCATTACGATTAACTCAAAGGATATATCACAGACACTAAATACACATGTGTGATAGAAAATAATCCATTTTATTAATTATAGTCAAAATTATAATTTTGCCCCTAGAAGTGTATTACAAGTGTCAGCCAATTCTAGCTTCTAGGGTACATATATCTAACAATCTCCCACTTGTCCTAAAGCCAATTGGCTACAAGTCTAAGTCCCATCTTCTCAAGGTGGGCTTCGATCTTCTATTGGCCCAACGGCTTTGTAAGTGGGTCTGCCACATTATCTGCGGAGTTGACTCTCTTGACCTCAACGTAACCTTTCTCAAGGTAATCGCGGATGAGATGATATCGCCGTTTGCTTGGAACTCTTCCAGCACAAACAGTCTGCCAGATGTCGACTTTCGATCATCTATATCGGACATAAAGTCCGAGTCTGTGTATCCCTGGACCAGGAGTTCTCCGTTACCAAAGACCAACATCATATCCTTAGTTCTTCTCAAGTACTTAAGGATACATTTCACAGAAGTCCAGTGTTCTTCACCTGGATTTGACTGATATCTGCTTGTGACACTCACAGCATGGGCTATATCAGGTCGTGTACATAGCATGGCATACATGAGGCTCCCTATTGCAGAAGCATAAGGGATCTTGCTCATGCGTTCTATTTCCTCAGGTGTGCTGGGGCACATCTTCTTGGAAAGATGAATACCATGTCTGAAGGGTATTAATCCCCTCTTAGAGTTTTCCATACTAAACCTCTTTAGTACTTCCTCTATGTACATCTTCTGTGAAAGTCCTAGCATCCTATTCGGTCTATCCCTATAGACCTTAATTCCTAGAATAAAGGATGCTTCACCTAGGTCTTTCATGGAGAATTCCTTGGACAACCACATCTTGACTGATGTCAACATGGGAATATCATTCCCAATAAGGAGGATGTCATCCACGTACAATACGAGGAAGACAACAGCGCTCCCACTGACCCTTTTGAAAATACATGGTTCCTCTTCGTTTTTGATGAAACCAAACTTTTTGATCACATCATTGAAACGAGTGTTCCAGCTCCGAGATGCTTGCTTAAGTCCATATATGGACCTTTGCAGCTTGCAAACCTTGTGATCAGTATCACTGGATGTGAAACCTAGCGGCTGTTCCATATAGATATCTTCCTCAAGATATCCATTTAGGAATGTCGTTTTCACGTCCATTTGCCATATTTCATAATCGAAATAGGCTGCAACAGCAAGCAATGTGCGGATGGATTTTAGCATAGCTACTGGGGAAAAGGTATCCTGATAGTCAATGCCTTCACGTTGACTATAACCTTTTGCCACCAGTCTAGCCTTGAATGTCTCCACATTCCCATCTGCACCAATCTTTCTCTTGAAGATCCATTTACACCCAATAGGTACTATACCTTCTGGTGGATCTACCAAGGTCCAGACTTGGTTTGAGTGCATCGAGTCAATTTCTGACTTCATTGCCTCAAGCCATTTCTCGGAGTCGATATCTGATATCGCCTCGTTGTAGGTTTTGGGATCATCACCATGAGCACCATTACCTATGAGGAACATTTCCTCTATATCCTCTGAAATAATACCTAAGTATCTTTCAGGGGGACGGGAAACTCTTTCCGATCTACGAGGTGGAGGAGGTAGTGTTCTTATTGGCTCAACCTGATTTGGTTCCACTTGGTCCTTAGCTCTTTCTGCTTGTGAGACTTTCTCATCAAGCTTAATCTGCTTTCCAACGCCACTATCTTGAATAAACTATTTTTCAAGAAATATGGCATGTCGACTCACAATCACATTGTGGTCTTCTGGAATGTAGAAATAGTATCCTAATGACTCTTTAGGATATCCTATGAATCGAGCTCTAAAGGACCTAAACTCTAACTTGTCCACTTGTTGTCTTTTGACATAAGCCGGACATCCCCAAATTCTGAGATGACTCAGACTTGGTTTCTTACCGTGCCATATCTCATACGGTGTGGTAGGAACGGTTTTAGAGGGAACCCTATTCAGTAAATAGATTGAAGTTAATAATGAATGTCCCCAAAGAAAATCTGGGAGGTCTGTGAAGCTCATCATGGATCGAACCATATCCAATAGAGTCCGATTTCTCCGTTCTGAAACCCCGTTGAGTTGAGGTGTTCCTGGTGGAGTCCATTGAGAGACTATGCCATTTTTCTTAAGATAGTCTAGGAATTCCTGGCTAAGGTATTCACCTCCTCGATCTGATCGAAGAACCTTAATGGGTTTTCCAGTTTATTTTTCTACTTCATGTCTGAATTCTTTGAACTTTTCAAAGGCTTCAGACTTATGTCTCATAAGATACACATACCCATACCTAGACAGATCATCGGTAAAGGTAATGAAGTAGACAAAATTGCCTCTAGCCGGCACATCGAATGGGCCGCACACATCAGTATGTACTAGGGCAAGGAGATCTGTGGCCCTCTCCCCATGTCCAACAAAAGGGAGTTTAGTCATTTTGCCTTGAAGACAAGATTCACAAGTTGGATATGACTCAAAAGTCAATGGACTCAATAGCCCATTTTTCTCCAATTTGTTAATCCTATCTTCTGCTATATGACCTAATCTCAGGTGCCATAGATATCTGTCGTTTGGACTATCCCTAGGTCGTTTGGCATTCACGTTTTGCTCGATAGTTAAAATAGGTACATCAATATGCAACTGATAAAGACCATTAACAAGGAAACCATTTGCAATTTTATTTCTTTCATAAAGAATGTTACAATGGTCCTTAAAGAAGGTGATCACATAACCTTCTTGTGCTAAGCATGAAACAGAAATCAAATTCCTGCTAGCTGCAGGCACATAATAACAGTCTTTTAAAACTAAGTCTAAACCAGATGGTAATCGCAGAGGGTATGTTCCCACGGCTACTGCAGCAACTCTTGCTCCATTACCGACGCGTAGGATCATGTCTCCATCCCTCAGCCTCCTGCTATCCTCAAGACCCTGCATAGAAGTGCACAGATGAGCACTAGAACCAGAGTCAAGCACCCAACTGGATGCAGAAGAAATCGTAAGGTTAGACTCAATAACGAGCATACCTCCAGAAGGACCTTCCTTCTTGTTCTTTAGGGTGGCCAGGTAAGTAGGGCAGTTCCGCTTCCAATGGCCGTCGCTGTTGCAATGGAAACACTTTCCTTTGCCATCGACCTTCTTCTTCGGTTCTGCCTTCTTCTTCTTTGATCCTTCTACCTTTTGCTTTTTCACAGACTTTCTTTTCTTTCCATAAGACTTTCTTTTGGAAGAAGTCCGTTCCATAGCAAGAACTGAGCCTTTAGAACCTTTCATAGAAAGCTCAGCGGTAACCAGCATATTCATCAACTCGGCCAAGGAATTCTGAAGTTTATGCATGTGGTAATTCATGATGAATTGCCCATATGCATCAGTCAAGGATTGCAGAATAATATCGTTCTGCAAATCCAAGTCCAACTTCACACCGAGCTTCTCAAGCTCTTCCATGTCCTTGATCATTGTCAGACAGTGATCTTGGACTGACTGCCCATCACGCATCTTAGCCTTAAAAAGTCATTTTGTGACTTGATATTTGGCTGCGCGACTCTGTTCACCAAACATCTCCTGTAGGTGAGCCAACATTTGGCGAGCAGTCCCGATATCTTCATGTTGGCGCTGGAGCTCATCAGACATCGAGCCCAACATGTAGTATCTGGCCTTATTGTCTTCGTCAATCCATTTTTCCAGAGACGCTCTCTGTTCAGTGGATGGACGAGCTGGTAAGGTGGGAGGGTCCTGGTCCAAAACATGTGTTAACTTCTCTGAACCCAAAACAATTTTGTAGTTCCTGAGCCAATCTTTATAATTAGGTCCAGTCAGTCTATGTGTGTCTAGGATACGTGCCAGTGGGTTGGACGCAGACATTTTCCTGTAGAGAGTCAAAGATTCTAGTTAGATACTGTAATTTTGACTTGACCAATTTGTTTAGGGATTTTATTTTTAAACAAATTAGCTCCCACTATTTTCTCGGATCCCTACACTCCCTCTGTAGAGATGCGAAAATCTCCGCGATTGATGATTTCTAGTGGGTGGTGCGGTCTCACCAACTGACTCATCACCTCACCTAACAGTTATTGGTGATGGGTTAGCCAATGAGTGAACAACTCTTGTTCAATGATTCTCTAATCATGGTGCACCCAAACTTGGTCTCTAATTCATGAATCTCACCGTATCCGAAATATTGATCCACTCCTTAGTTAAGTCAGACCCACCATTTGCATAGACTGGGTTCCTAATTGGGTCTCTCACCGTATCCGAAAATATTGAGCCCAACTCATCCTCCAGCCCATAGCATCCAATGCCTAATAGACATGGTTGCGTCTTCCCGGTGCAACTGAGCCACTGTATCCAGCCGAGAACAATCAACCCCGGGAAGGGCCCGCACGTCTACAATGGTGGAAGACCTCGGACTTAATCTTTTCTTAGGGAGAATTGATTCAGGTCTCATTAAACTAGACTTGGCTTAGTCATAACAATTATGACTAACCTAGTGGCATGGGTCAGCTCGGATTATTGACCACCTCAGATCAGAACTGTGTCAACAGATATGGCCAGGTAAGTGAGACCGGTGGAAGGAATATGCCGTTAACTCGCACAAGAACGCATTCAGGTCGAGTAGCTTCCAATTAAAAACCAGTCGGTCGTCTATGCCAAACTTACCTTAGACACCAAATTGTTGAGTCAGAACCAATTGGGTTAGCCTACAATCCAGACTCTAACCTCTGAGCCTAATTAGGTCTTGCTTGATCGTGACTCGATCTTGACCCAGACTTAATCCTATTAGGCTGGTCAATTTAAGCATTGTTGATCCCATCTAACCAACTCTTGATTCGGTTTGATCAACCGCTTAGACCTAATTGAGCTACCCAAGCCCGAACCCAGTATTATGAATATGTCTTAGATCTGAAATTCTCAATTTTAGACCTAATTGAATATTCCATAAACTTAATTCTTAATTAAGTTGGGTTCATAAACAAAATATGCACAATAAATCCTAGGGTTTCAGGATCTAGGGTTTTGCAGAAAGTAAGTTTTGGGTTTCTGATTAAGGACGAACACGCAGCACCCCTACACGTCATAAGAACACCCCATCGAATGGGAAGAGAGGGCCTTTAAACCCTTCTTCGTTCTTATGACCGGACGGCCAAGAGGAACGCCTTAATCAGGAACATGTAAATCTACAAAACAGTTATAGATCTATATCATATATCTCATATACAAATTTAGATCTAATCAAGGCATATTTTGCATACATCTCATGTATCAAATCATGCATGTTTTCAGATCTAAATTATCACATAATAATCTAAAAAATTAGATTTAAATTGATCTAATCAAAATAAATTCTAATCTAGACAATTATGTAGAACTATTCTACAACTAGTCTAGTCATGCATCATCATATCTCATATGATATTTAAAATTAAATAATTTTTATTTGCTGTTTATCAGATGTTATTATAACACTTATAATATCAGAAAATAGTAAATAAAAAGATCTAAAATATGATTTAATCATATTAAATCAAAGACATGCAAAACTATTCTATAGAACTATTCTATTCTAGAACTAGTCATGCATATCTTCATGTTCTTAGATCCAAATCATTTAATTTTAATTTTTTGATTTCAGATCTGATCACATCTCATGTGACATCTGAAATCACTTTATTTTCTAATTAAAATAAAATTAAAATCAGATCTAAACAATTTAGAACCATGGCTCTGATACCAGTTGAAGGGAAATCCTGATTTCCCGGTCCAGGTTCGTCCAGATCTGATTAGATCAAGAGATATATTTCAAAAATTTTCTCTTGACCTTAATCAGATCTTGATATGTTTCAGATCTGATTCTTATTATTTTAATAAATAAAATAAAATAAGATAAATTAAATCAAATTTAATTTACCTGATTTGGGTAATCCTATTACCCTGTAGATGATCCTGATTGCAGCGGAAGGTTCTGGATCTTAGCCACGCAAGCGCCTGGCCTCTACCGGTATCCACTCGGGTTGGATCTGGAGATCCTCTTCTTCTCTATCACACCTCCAAAAATCAGATCTGGATCTGATCTGGAGGATCTTCAAAACTCTTTTGAAGATCTGCAGTCGTCCTTTTGCAGCAGCGCAGCCTTCTTGCTTTTGATCGCCTTTCCTTGATCTGAATCGCACCAAACTAAGTCCAAAACACTTTTGGACGTGGAGAGCAAGGGGAGAAGAGACTATGGCATGGAGAAGGAGGGGAGAGGCAGCCTTGGGGCATGGGAAATCTCATTGAATTAGGGTTGGGCGCAGGGTCTTATTTATAGACTCTTGTGATCCAACTCCTCTTCCTCTCAACCAATCACAACCCTTTGTGAAATCAGATCTAAATCTGATTGGTTGGAATAGAGACCCCTGGATTCCTCCTTAGAGGGTGCCTAAGACCAGTCAAACTGGATTCTTGGTAGAACTCTGATTGGAATCCAAAAGGGAGGTGGAGTCCTTGTCCAACAAGGACTCCTAGGCGCCTCCTACTTGGGCTCACGCCACCCTTGGCGTGCGCCCTTCTCCTTGCCAGGTTCTGGCAGGGGGACAGGCCCCCACCAGCTCTCCAATAGGTGCATGACATGTGGTCAAAAGTCAAAGAGTCAATGGTCAACGTTTGACCAGTCAAAGGTAGACTTTTGACCAAAGTCAAAGAACAAGAAATGGCAGGTGACCAAAAATGGCAGGTAATGTCTTACAAATAAGACAACCTTATTCTGACTTGGACAACCTCCAGTCAGACCATATGAAGGCCTCTGATTGAGCACAAACTCCTTTGGCTCAGTCAGGACAACTTATTTATGATAGTAAAAGAAGAACGTTAGGTTCAATCGAGTGCTAGCACGATTTCCTTGAACCTAATTGAATCTCATTCAGATCAATTGAACTAGATCAGTTCAATTGATGATCACCAGATTCAAACCCTTGTTTGTGTGACCCAGTTAGGTTCAGTTCTGTATGGTAATGGGATATGTCATGATCTCTATCATAACATCATCGAAACTCCTTTCGATGGATCAGAACTCTTCTGATTCGAACAGCTAGAATGATCGATCATCTAAATCATTCTAATTGCTCCCAAAATCCACCAGTGACACCTAGCAGTATATGGTGGCAACCCATCAGAGCTGAATGCGAACCTCTTGGTGCAGCTACCTGTGTGATTAAGTTCTTCTATCTTGAGCCCCGATCAGATTAGGGTTAAGGTGAAACTCGTCAAACCCTAGTCTCTGTCATATGATGTAATCATTCGATTCGAGTCCAATGTGAAAATCTAAATAGAAACTCTTTCTATTATTTCACTCTACCATGGCCATGGATTTCTGGACTTGATTCTCATGATCATCATAGGGCTACTCCTCTACCACCGAGGTAGATAGATCCCATCTTGATGCAATCCAGTTCCTACAATGAACATGCTATAGCCAACATACACCTCAGGGTTCCATATGGCTAGGAGATCGAGTAATGGTGTAGTCAAACTATAACACCCTCAAGGTGAACTGCCGATGCATCTCAGGTCAAAGAACCAGACACACTACTGCAGCATCGAGTCAGTCATTGACGAGAAGGTAGACTTCCTAATGACTACTCGAGGTGGTCACGCTCAGTGCCCTCGTTCTCTAACGAGTACCTGTACTCTCGCTCCGGTGTCTCCACACCGTAGACTCAAGACTCATCTACTAAAGAGAAGCGATCGTACACCAACCTTCCGGATCAATCACCATCCTCGTGATGATCCTATGGTCGGGAGCTGTTTATGAGTTAATAATGATTATTCATGTCTTAAATTTTCAACTCTTGAAAATATGAATTATCATTACCATTAACTCAAAGGATGTATCACAGACACTAAATACACATGTGTGATAGAAAATAACCCATTTTATTAATTATAGTCAAAATTATAATTTTGCTCCTAGAAGTGTATTACAAGTGTCAGCCAATTCTGGCTTCTAGGGCACATATATCTAACATTTTGGAGGTGCCCGTGGGTTGTAGAGGTATCTGAGATGACTTCGATGGGGTCTGCAAAGTGCGGAGAGTCTGAAGGAGTGGCAATGGTGTTCAAGATGCAATAGTAAGCTCAGTTGAGCAGCATTGAGTGGTTGGCCATAGGTGACTCAATGATAGAGTTAGATTCTTCTACGGCATCAGATGGACTTCGAATTAGGTGGAGCTCTGGAGTGGTGGCTTTATAGGTGGAGCTCCAGAGAGGTGGCTTCACAGTGTGAGCTCAAAAGTGGAGCTCCCAAGTCTTAAAAACATGAGAAGATAGGTGATGGAAAGATGGGAGAAAGTTGGATGAGAAATCAACTCGTAAAGTTCAGAAACTAGGTCGGCTCACCCTAAGACTGAGCTGGTTATATTGGAAATTGGGCCAGCTCATTTCAGGACTGGGTCAGCTATGTCTCAAAGGAAAATCTTGATAGAAAGCAGTAGTTTTAGACTATTAGCAACATACACAAGTGGGTTAGCTCAGTCTCAGACTGAGCCGACCTAGTCGCAGGTTAGCCGATCTAGTCTGAAACTAGGTCGGTTCAGTTTTTGCGGATTTATTTTATGTATGTGGGATGTTTGGATTTTGAAAAGTTTTTCTATGAGCTTGGGGCTTGATCCTTTTGTAAAGTATAAATACTGAAAATAGATCAAGATTGTATATGATGCTAAATTCATTGAATAAAGCTCTTTTCTCCTGAAAAACTCTTGTTCTCTCTTTCTCTCATTTCTCTTGAATCCATTATTTTGCTTCCGCATTGATCCTAAGAGATTGTTCCTCATTGCTTGGCTAATCACCAACGGCCATGTCGGTTCGAGAGAGGATAGTTTATCCCAATAATTGGTATCAGGGCGGGGTTGCATGGAAGGAAGGAAGACACCTAAGGTTACTACATCCTGGATCTGTTGCATCAGATTTTATCGAAAATCTTCTATTTCTTCATTATTTGTCTCTAGATTAAGGAGAAGATTGGTTACATGAAGGGATGGTAATACAGATGGTTGAAAAGAGGATCTAGGGCATTTAGATCTTCTTTGAAGGATAGTGTTACTGGTGTGTGATTGAAGAAGGATGTTAGGGATCTGTTCTTGACTTATTTGAAGTCATGGGATCAAGTGAATTAAAGGTGGATTTTGAGAAGTTTGATGGTAAGGGAAACTTTACCCTATGGCTGCAAAGGATAAAGGACTTGTTGGTTCAGCAGAGGATCTACAAGATCTTGACAAGAGAAAGGCCGAAAAAGATTAGTCCTAAGGATTGAAAAGAGTTGGAGGAAATTACTTTCAGCACAATCCGGATGTGCTTGGCCAATCAAGTTTTGCTCGAGGTTTGCATAGAGACTATGGCAAACAGGCTCTAGATGAGATTGGAGAATACATACATGGGGAAGAACATGACGAACAAGTTATGGTTGAAGAAATAGCTGTATAGTTTGAGGATGTTTGAAGGTGGAGTTTTTATTGTACATATTCAAAGGTTTAATTTGGTGTATTTCGAGGTGATGAGTTTGGATGTGAAGATGGAGGAGAAGGATCGGGCATTGCTACTATTATGTTCTCTTTCAAGTTTGTATGATGGTCCCATAATAACTTTAGTTTATGGAAAGGAGATCCTAAACTATGAGGAGATTGTTGGTATGCTCAAATCAAATGAGCAAAGGGAGAAGATCTGTAAGAAAGACCCTAAGATTAAAATCTTTGCTGTAAATGAAAGATAGGAAACATCGAAGCAGAAGGCAAGAGGAAAATCCAAGGGTAGGTCAAAGTCTCAGGATCAGAGGAAGATATTGAAATGTTATAAATATCATCAGCCTAGACACCTGAGGAGAGATTATCCCCTTTTAAGATCAGAAAAAGAAAAGGCCAGTAAGGAAGATGATATAGCTTTTGTGAGCAGTGGAGAAGATTTGTTAGTTGTATCAAATGGGTCTACAGAGTGTGATACTATATGGATATTGGATTCAGCATGCTCGCACCATTATACTTCTCATTGGGAGTGGTTTGCTACCTACCAGAAGGCTGATGGTGGAAGTATCAGCCTTGGAGATGATCATCCATGCAAAGTAGCTAGAGTTAGCTCTATCAGGATGAGGATATATGATGGAATTATTTGTACATTATCAAGTATCAGGCATGTACCAGAGTTGAAAAGAAATTTGATTTTTTTGGACTACTTGGAGGAGCAGGATTATGCTTTTAGTAGCCAGGCTGAGAGTGGATGTCCGAATATACTGAAAGTAGGTCAAGATTGTATATGATGCTGAATTATTGAATAAAGCTCTTTTCTTTCAGAAAACTCTTATGCTCTCTTTCTCTCTTTTCTCTTGAATCCATTATTTTGCTTCTGCATTGATCCTAGGAGATTGTTCCTTATTGCTTGGCTAATCACCAACGGCTATGCCGGTCTGAGAGAGGATAGTTTATCCCAATACACAGGTGGAGCTCTGAAGTGGTGGCTTCATAGGTGGAGAAAAAATTTGGCATGAGTTCAAAGCAAAAGGGTGCAAGAGGATCGATTTTCTAGCACTAGCATCGGTGATGCATAGTTTTAGGTGGAGCGGTACATGTAGTTGGATAGGCATAGTTCTGTAAAAATCATATCAAATGGTACAACATGTGTTGGTGTAGAAAAGCTATAAGTTCTCCAAGGAAGGTGATGCAGCTACTAAGCAGAAGGGATCCTATAATTTCAAGATGGTGCGAAGGAGCAAGCCAGATCTTCAACAATGGAGGCGGTCATCCCAAAGGTCTACAAGGATGCACAGTAGCTAAAGAGGATTGGTAGAGGCATTAGAGTTTGCACAGTGAGCTATCTGGGTGCGCTACAAAGCACAGGTTGGTATTATAGCCATAAGATTAGAGTAGGAGGACATCAGTTCAAAGCCAAGGAGTGAGGTGGAGCATGAGTCTCATGGGCTATAGAGCACGGGTTGGTATTGCAGCTAAGGAGGCGAGGTGGCTTTGACGTGATGGTATCAGCTTTGGAGTCAGCAAGATGGTGCAGACGGTTCATGCGGGGTTTGGCTTAGGAGCACCAAGGTGGAAATTGTTAGAATTTGTGGTGATCTCAAGGCTTGGGAGGCCACTAGAGGAGTCAGGGTGTTGGCTTTGGAAGACTAGGACATGTATGGTCCAAGGGCTAGGACTGATTTTGGTCTTAAGATGGAGGTTAAGCCCCCCACCATTATGAGGCCTTGGTTTGGATCTCATGGGGGATACTCAAAGTTTGGACTAGATTTGGGTCTATGGGATTGCGTGCATGATCGGACTATGGGTATACATGGGTTTGGGTGAGTGCATTCGAACTAGGTTAGCCTAGGAAGTTTGTTATGGATTAGGATTTCGGTCCATGTACCGGTATATATATGTATATTATAAACCCTAGAAGTGAAGCAAGAAAGAAAGAACCATTTTCTCCCACATCTCTCCCTCTCTCTAATTTTTTCACACACCAAGGTGCCCTAGGGTGTGCACCTCCATGCTTGGAGGAAGGAGGCATGCCCCACTCTACCTTCAGCCTCAACAACATCAAACGATCCTGCACAACATTCTATTGGGCTGGAACTCTAAGTCCTATCTATCTAGAACTCTATGATCGAGAGTCTCGATAGTCTAGGACTTTGTGATCATGAGTTTCACTTATTTGGGATGCTGGGATTAAGAGTCCCACTTATTTGGAACTCTTTGATTAAGAGTTTTATTTTAATGGAACTCTGTTGCCCAGACATCCACTAGATTAGAATTCTATATTTATGAGAGGTTTAATTAGTGATTTGATCACTAATTAACTTAATTTTATGGAGTAATAATTTTTGGTTCAAGTCTAATTGAATTGGATTCAGTTGGGTTTGATCCGATTAGGTTATGAAATGACCTAATCGCCCAGAAGGTTTGATCCCTAATTTGATTAGAGATTTGGCTTGATCATTCTTAATTTTATTAAGATTTAATTAAGCCCAATTAAGCCTAAATTAGTTGGGTCTAACTTGGTCTAATTGAGCCTAACCAATTTGATTGGATTTAGTTCAATTGGATAGGATTTAAATTGAAACTAGTTTGACTGGTCTTCCCTTCGTGTGCCACCTCACTTCTTCGCCCATTTAAAATTCATGAGAAAGGTTCTTGTAAGTTTTCTCCCATGCATAAGGGGGTTCACGCCCACTTTTCTCTCACCCCACATGGATAAGTGCTAGGTTGTTTTAGTTTAAATTCAAATGAGATTTGAATTTGAACCTTTAAACACCTCATCCTTATCTAGCGCCACATCCTTTTGTGTGCCTACCTTTCTACATGAGAAAGAGCTCTCATGCTTTTTTCTCCATGCACAGAGAGGTTGTGTGCCTAGATTTCTCATGCCTTGGGTGGATAAGAAGGGGTTGGTTACCATTTGAATTCAAAATGAATTTGAATTCAAATGGACAACCACTTCATTCTTATCCTCCCATGCATAGAAGACTCGGTCTTGCACAAAAGTAAAATGAGAACTCTTCTAGGGGTGCACACAACCTTCTAAGAGAGGGTGTGAGCCTTTTCCCTTTGCATGGAAAATTCATAAAATTCCATGATAAAAAATACAAATAGAGGTGTGGGCATAGGGTTTTCTGAGAGCATACCCTAGGGTTTCAACCTAGGGTTCGAGATTCTGGTTTGTGAGCTATAAGGGTCGTGAGTTTACAAAACTTGGTGGAGTTCCTCCTCTGCCTCTCTTCTACATCTACTAGCAATTCAGAGCATCCAAAGAGCCTATGGACAAAGATTGAAGCTATTCGGTTGATATCAACCATTGAAGGGTTCCGACATCAAGCTAGCACTTAGGAGGAGCCGATCAAGACTTGAGCCTTGTGTGGATGATCTGCAGAGGCCAAACACACAATGTGGCTACATCGCAATGAGTGGACCTCTTCGATGGTGATTAGATTATGGAGTTCAACTACCCGCATAAGTATCGTGTTTTGAACACATAGTGTAGTAGTAAATTGTCTACTACTATCAATGTAGTTTTCAAATTCATAGCATATATATCATATTTAGATCCTTAGTGTAGGATTTTTTAATATGATCGGTAGCTCATAATTAATTAGATTAATTATATTTTCTTACTATATTTAATTAATTTTCAAAAAAGTTTTGAATGTAGGGCTAGAAACCCTGCACTTCTCTGATCTTCTTCTTGAAGACCTATTTGCACCCTATAGGGCTTATACCCTCTCGTGCATTAACAAAAATCTAAACTTGGTTGGAATACATAGAGTCCATTTTAGATTTCATTGTTTCTTGCCACTTGTCAGAGTCTTTACTCATGATGGCTTTAGAATAGGTCAATGGATCATCATCTTGAATAATATTTGCCTCATTATCATTTCCTATGACAAAACCATATCTCAGAGGTGCATGATGCACTCTATCTAACCTATGAAAAGGAGGTATATATTGTAGATGTACCTCATCCTTGATATTTCTGGTTGAGTACTATTATTAGTTATTTTTGGATCAGTTTGTACGTCCTAAACTTTCTTAAGTTCAATATTTCTTCCATCGCCTCCTTAGTTGAATTTCTTCTCCAAGAATATGGCATGCCTACTAATAATTATATTTTATTTAGTAGGATGGTAAAAATAATATCCTTTAGTTTTCTTAGTGTTGGTATAGAAAATGGACGGCTGTAGAAGTTCGCTGGAGGTGGTAAAGTGAGGTCGCTGATGAGACCTGCAAGAAGCAGTCCTATTCAGAGGTGGGTGGCTTCAGTAGGATCCTCCAATGCTCAAGTCAGTTTTCTAACCAATAAGAATGGAGTACTCAAAAGAATCAGAGTAGAGTAAAAAGCTTAAGAGAGAAGAATCATATATGGAGGGTCCTTTTTATAGCCCGAGCTCATAATAGATCGATCGTGATGGTTATAACCATTTGCTAGTGGGACGTTCAAGCCATTATGAGTTTGTTATGGAGAATGAGCTATCATTCTATTGGAATTTGTGAGTAGTTAAGATTGATTTGTTGGAGTTTAGATACCATTTCTACCTTTATTAAAGAACTGTGCGAGCTAGGATGGAGAAGTTGAAGTTAAATGGACTGAATTTGGAGGTCAACCTTTGAGTGACAAGTGATGAACTAGCAATTGGTTAAGGCCTACTTGTGCTACTTGTGATAGCATCGAGAAGTTTGGCAGCTATGGAATTTGTCAAAGGTCTACCATTCATAGAGTGGGGTATAGAAGTTCGATTGAAGAAGAGCTCTGCCAACCCAAGGTCCCAAATGTGGGTCTGGTGAAATCTGCCAACTATAATGGAGTGAAAGCTAGAAGAAGGTTCAATCGGAGAGGAGTTCAATTATCTCCAAGGTCAGCTAGATTAGACTATGCTGAAGTTCACTACTCAGAGTCTTACTATCTATCTCAAGTCATGGGTCATAGCTGATCGGATGGTGATTTTCTTCATTATTCAAGCTCGTCCAAACGAAGTTCATCACACCTTAGTGAATTCTACAGTAATTGAATGCAGGTTGTTGTTTGTGTTTGAGAAGGTCGTTTGACATATTTGCATTGGACGTCACCCGAACTTCGATGGAAGTTATTTTACCCTCAATACTTATCCCCCTACTCTCAAGTTTAATGCTCGAACAAAAGAAGTACAAAATTGCGATAGTCAAAGCCTAAGTCTATTTTTTATTCTTGAAAAATGAAAAACTTTAGCCCTTTTTGAATTGACACCAAATTTCCTGCAATTCTAAATGACTTGAAAGGATGTTCACTTCAAAATTTGTCCCAGCATGATGCTCTAAGTTTACTTCTGTAAATGCTTTGTCATGATAGTGGGACATATCTCAAATGAGGAATGGATGGAGAGGGTTAAGATTAGCTCTAACAGAGATTCAGACAAGCTCCTTTCCTTAAAAAAGACCTTGGAAGACTTATCTAAGACCTATGGGAAGGAGAAGGCCAAGTTGCAGCAACTAAAGATTTAGATGGTTTATCAAGAAGGTGCTGTAAAAGAAGCCAAGGCCAAATCAACCATTTTGAGGAAGAGGTTGAGGAAAGCTGTAAAAGACTTTCAGAGATCTCAAAAATTGCTGGGTGAAAGTTTGGTGGCTAGGTGAGAACTCGAGGAGAGAATAAATGACTTGAAGCAAGCCCTTGTGATGGTTGGTGGCAGTAGCCCGACGTCCGAGTTCGAGTAGGACTTCATCTTTTTTTCTTTTATGTAATCGTTCTTTGTGGACCTTCACTTATAATGAACTTTATTTTAATAAAACATCATTCCTTTTGCTTTTTCATAGCCTTGTCTTAATTGCATACTCATGGAATTCATCACTTTTTTGAGGTTTACAATTGTAGAGTTGCCTCATATTGACAACTTTGGTTTACCATAAAATGTCCCCCATCTCTATAGATGAATACCTTTGGATGTAGCTTGAAAATGAACTTTTCTTATTTAGTGTTTGGGCCATTATATTTTTTGTATTAGGGCGAAGTCCTTTTCCCATTCGTTTGAATAGAATTAACCTCCTATCTTAAATAACCGGAGGCCTTCATCCTTGCTACAATGAGATTAACCTCCTATCTTAAATAACCAAAGGTCTTCATCCTTGCTATGATGAGGTTAATCTCCTATTTTAAATAACCATAGGTCTTCTACTTCATTTAAGAACAAAGTTTGGTTGGTCATTTCTTGTCATCATAATTTTGCACCAAGGATGAAAATGTTAAAGAAAATTTTATTGAAATGAGATCATTGATAGTACATTCATAGGTTTTCTGAATTCTAAGATCATGAAAGTATTGGCCCTCCAAGCTCTTTTAGATAATAAGTTTCTGGTTGGACAATTTCCATGACCTCGTAAGGGCCTTCCCAGTTCAAGGGTGAGTTTTTCTTGATTCTAGGGCTATGAACATCTGTCTGTCGAAGCACTAGATCTCCCACTTTAAATATTTTGCTCCTCACTCTAGAGTTGTAATAGCAAGCCACCCTTTGCTAATAAGCTACCATCCTAATTTGAGCCTTCTCCCGCGTTTCTTCCAATAGATCAAGATTTGTCCTGAGGTCCTTCGAGTTGTTTTGTTCATTGAAGGCTTCAACTTGTGTTGAAGAAAATCCAAGCTCATCTAGGATGACTGCCTCTGTTCCAAATGCCATTGCAAAAGGAGTTTCTCTAGTTGAAAATCTTTAGGTGGTTCTGTAAGCTCAGAGCACATGATAGAGTTCATTGACCAAAGTTTTCTTTGCTCTTTCAAGTCTCGTCATTATCCCTTGAAGCAAAGTTTGGTTAGTTACCTCGGCCTCACCATTTGCTTAAGGATGAGCCATAGATGTGAAATGATGAAAAATATTCAAATCTTCATAGAACTCGGCAAATTTTGCTTCTACAAACTGGCGTCCATTATTAGTGAACAAAGTTAGAGGTAGGTCAAATCTACCAACTATTAACTTTCTGATAAAGTCTTGTACCTTAGCTTCAGTAATTTTTGTCAGAGATTTGGCCTCTACCCATTTAATAAAATAGTCCACTTCCATCAAGAGAAATTTTCACTATCTAGATGCCATAGGTAAAGGCTCAAGTATATCCATCCTTCATTAAGCAAATGGACAAGGAGCACTTAGAGATGTGAGTTTTGAGGCTGGCTATCTATAAATAGTAGTATTTCTCTAACATCGATCGTATTTCTTCACATATTTCTAGCATCTTGATGCATAATTAGCAAGTAATATCCTTGCCAAAGTAGTTTATAAGATAGAGATCTAGCCCCCAGATGGTTTCCACATATTCCTTCGTGAACTTTTCTTAAAGCATAATCAGCTTCAGAAGATCAGAGATAATTAAGGAGTGGCAAAGAATATGACCTCTTATACAGCTTGTTTTCATATAGAACATAGCGAGAGGCCTGATTTCTCAACTTTCCAGCTTCTTTAGGTTTTCTAGGAAGAACACCATCTCTAAGATATGAAATTAATGGGTCGATCCAATTGGGCTCATGGTCGACTTGCATTACTGTTTGAGGCTCCTCAGAACTTGGACGTTGCAGAACTTCAAAGAAGACCTCTCTAGATAATTCATTTGATGCCAAAGTAGCCAACTTGGAAAGAAGATCGACCATGGTACTTTTTGTTCTAGGGATCTACTGAATATCAAAGCTACTAAAGGCCGCGATTAAGCTTCTTAACTTTTCCAAATATCTTTTCATACTTTCCTCCCAAGCTTCATAATTGTTATTAACTTACCCCACAACCAGCTGAGAGTCACTATAAACTTTCAAGTGTTTTGCCTCCAGCTCTTTGGCTATTCTTAGTTCTATAATTAGATTTTTATATTCTGCTCCATTATTAGTAGCAGAAAACATGAAGCGTAGAGCATATTCAACAATAATTTCTTTTGAATTGATTAAAATCAAGCCTGCACCTACTCTTGAAGCATTGGATGAACCAATAACATATAAAGCCCAGAAACCTTCAAGAAGATCTGCTTTTTCTTTGGGAGAGTTCAGCTGCAAGTTGGATGCATAGGCTTCCTAGGATTCAAGTTTGGCTAGATTTGAGATGGTGCATTCTATTATTAAGTCGGCTAATATCTGAGCCTTAATTGATGGCCGAGATTGAAAATTGATATCAAATTTATTAAGCTCGATCACCTACTTTGCTACTCTCTTAAAAGTATCAGGTCGATGAGGGACTGCTTTGATAGGTTGATTGGTAAGAAGTGTAACTGTATGCCCCTGAAAATAAGGTCAAAGCTTCTTGACTACAATCAACAAGGCATAAGTTAGCTTTTCTAATTTGGTATACCTTATTTCTGCATCCTTCAAAACTCAACTTATATAATAGATCGACTTCTGCACTTTAGCTTCTTCTCTAATCAAAATAGCTTCAATAGCTGTCGGAGATACAGCCAAATATAGGAATAATTCTTCTTCATGTTCAGGTTTGGCAAGAAGAGGAGGCAAGCTCAAATAATTCTTCAATTTTTCAAAGGCATGTTGACATTCAAGAGTTCAGTAGAAGTTCTTTGGTTGCTTGAGCACTTAGAAAAAGAGGATGTAATGTTCTGCCGACCTTGAAGCAAAGTAATTCAAAGCAGCGACTTTTCCTGTAAGGCGTTGGACTTCTTTTATTATCTTTAGGGTTGTCATTTGTTAGATGGCTCTGATCTTCTCCAGGTTTGCCTCGATTCCACATCTGGATACCATAAATCTCAGAAACTTCTCCGAAGTTACTTCGAAAGCATATTTCGTAGGGTTCAGCTTCATCTTATACTTTCAGAGCATGTTGAAGGTCTCCTCCAAGTCGACGATGTGATTTGATGAAGATCAGCTTTTAACCAG
>QRFJ01000796.1:0-26419 GCA_006176705.1 Cocos nucifera | reverse complement strand
ATATGAAATTAATGGGTCGATCCAATTGGGCTCATGGTCGACTTGCATTACTGTTTGAGGCTCCTCAGAACTTGGACGTTGCAGAACTTCAAAGAAGACCTCTCTAGATAATTCATTTGATGCCAAAGTAGCCAACTTGGAAAGAAGATCGACCATGGTACTTTTTGTTCTAGGGATCTACTGAATATCAAAGCTACTAAAGGCCGCGATTAAGCTTCTTAACTTTTCCAAATATCTTTTCATACTTTCCTCCCAAGCTTCATAATTGTTATTAACTTACCCCACAACCAGCTGAGAGTCACTATAAACTTTCAAGTGTTTTGCCTCCAGCTCTTTGGCTATTCTTAGTTCTATAATTAGATTTTTATATTCTGCTCCATTATTAGTAGCAGAAAACATGAAGCGTAGAGCATATTCAACAATAATTTCTTTTGAATTGATTAAAATCAAGCCTGCACCTACTCTTGAAGCATTGGATGAACCAATAACATATAAAGCCCAGAAACCTTCAAGAAGATCTGCTTTTTCTTTGGGAGAGTTCAGCTGCAAGTTGGATGCATAGGCTTCCTAGGATTCAAGTTTGGCTAGATTTGAGATGGTGCATTCTATTATTAAGTCGGCTAATATCTGAGCCTTAATTGATGGCCGAGATTGAAAATTGATATCAAATTTATTAAGCTCGATCACCTACTTTGCTACTCTCTTAAAAGTATCAGGTCGATGAGGACTGCTTTGATAGGTTGATTGGTAAGAAGTGTAACTGTATGCCCCTGAAAATAAGGTCAAAGCTTCTTGACTACAATCAACAAGGCATAAGTTAGCTTTTCTAATTTGGTATACCTTATTTCTGCATCCTTCAAAACTCAACTTATATAATAGATCGACTTCTGCACTTTAGCTTCTTCTCTAATCAAAATAGCTTCAATAGCTGTCGGAGATACAGCCAAATATAGGAATAATTCTTCTTCATGTTCAGGTTTGGCAAGAAGAGGAGGCAAGCTCAAATAATTCTTCAATTTTTCAAAGGCATGTTGACATTCAAGAGTTCAGTAGAAGTTCTTTGGTTGCTTGAGCACTTAGAAAAAGAGGATGTAATGTTCTGCCGACCTTGAAGCAAAGTAATTCAAAGCAGCGACTTTTCCTGTAAGGCGTTGGACTTCTTTTATTATCTTTAGGGTTGTCATTTGTTAGATGGCTCTGATCTTCTCCAGGTTTGCCTCGATTCCACATCTGGATACCATAAATCTCAGAAACTTCTCCGAAGTTACTTCGAAAGCATATTTCGTAGGGTTCAGCTTCATCTTATACTTTCAGAGCATGTTGAAGGTCTCCTCCAAGTCGACGATGTGATTTGATGAAGATCAGCTTTTAACCAGTATGTCATCCACATAGACCACCATATTACGGTCGATCTACTCCTTAAAGATCTTATTTATCAGGTGTTGATAAGTTGCACCTGCATTTTTTAGTCCAAAAGATATAATCCTATAACAATAAAGACCACGGTCTGTAGTAAAAGTAGTTTTCTCCTCATCTTCTGGTACCATCTGGATTTGATTATAATCAGAGAAGGCATCCATGAAAGTGAGGAGCTTATAGCCCAAGATTGCATCTACTAGTTGGTCAATTCTGGACAAGGAATAGCTATCTTTTGGGCAAGCTTTCTTCAAGTCTATAAAGTCTATGCACATCCTCCACTTGCCATTTACCTTCTTGATGAGGACAATGTTTGCAATCCAGTCCGGTAGGACACTTCCTAGATGAACTTGACTTTAAGGAGTTTATCAATCTCATCCACAATAGCTTTCTACCGCTCTAGTGCAAAGCTACGCTTCTTCTATTTCATAGGCTGACATTTGGGATCTACACTCAGGCAATGCTCCATCACTTTAGCATTAATTTTTGGCATATTTGTAGGTACCTAGGTGAAGACATCAATATTTCTCTGCAAGAAGGTGACAAGCTACTTTTTGACTTTTCACTGCAAATTGGAGTCAATTTGGATAGTATGCTCTTCATTCCCATCATTTAAAGGGACTGTGATAAGGTTGTCAATTTGGTCCCCCTATTCTTTAGTCAAATCATCATGGGCATCAAGTCTGTCTAACGGATAGGGGTCTTCTTGCCTTCCTTCTTGCAAGGCAATGGTGTAACAGTGTTGAGCTAGAGCTTGATCTTTTCTAACTTTTTCGACTCCATGTCCCGTCGAGAGCTTCTTTTTTAGATAATAAGTTGAGACCACCATCCGAAGTGTATTTAAACCAGATCAGTCGAGGATTGCATTGTAGATGGAGGGTGTGTTTACCACTAAGAAATCAACTTAATCTCTAAACTGCTTTGGGTATCGACTTGCTACAACTAGTAGTATTATTACTCCTTCAACTTGTACTGCATCACCAGTGAATCCTACAAGCGGGGAGCTTATTGATCCCATTCTACAATCAGGTACGGACATTTTAAAGAAAGCATTATAAAACAAAATATCAATAGAGCTTCTATTATCAATCAAATTATGGCGTACATCATAATCAGCAATATTTAAAGTCATTACAATCACGTCATTATGCAAAAATTGAACCCCATGAGCATCTTCTTTCTCGAAAGCCATGGGTTCTTCAGTCTTCTGCCTCTTTGCTAGCTCTATCAACCTACTAGCCTCCCCTTGCTATTGTCCCCCAGCAATGATGTTGATGATTCCAAGTGGAGGTCGATCTCCTTATGGTTCATCCCTTCAAGATGGTTTAGGCTGTTGGCTAATCTTCTCTTCTTTCCTAACGGCACATGAGGAATTGATCTATTCGACCTCTTCTAATCAGCTCCTCGATTTCGTCTTGGAGCTAGATACATTCTTCAGCATCGTGACCATGGTCATGATAGTAGAGGTAGTATTTATTAGGGTGGCACTTGGCTGGGTCAGTCATCATTCCTTCTGGCCTCATCAACTACTACTTTATTTCCATCAGCACTTGGATCTTGGAGGCATTCAGAGAAAAGTAGTTTTGAATATTCTGGGAAGGATGCTCTACTGCATTCTTCGATCCATGCTTCTTTGTTTATGAGCCCAAGGTAGAGTTCGGGCTCATTTGCACTTAGGAGGGGTTCTAGAGCATGGCCGAGTCTCACTCGACTTCTCTACAGCTGCGGGCTTGCTGGATTTGCCCGCTTGTCACTCACTTATGGCTTCTTCATCTTTTAGTTTGAAGGCCTCTTCTGCTTGAGCATAGCCTTCAGCCCAGGCCAGTATGTCGGCAAAGTCCCAAGGGCACTTCTCTAGGGAGAAGAGGATGTCATTCTTCTAGAGGCCACCCTTCAATGTGGCCATTACAATAGACTGGTCCAAATTTTGGACCTCTAAGGCTGCAGCATTAAACCAGCTCACATAGGCTTGGATGGACTCTCCCTTTTTTTGCTTGATGTGGATGAGGGAGTCCGAGCCTCTTCTTTGATGTCAATTACTGATGAAGTGATCCACAAATAGATGGCTCATTTGATCAAAGGAGAAAATGATACCCGATTTGAGGCTCAAGTACCAGCTCCTTGCTGTCCCCTTTAGAGTGGAGGAAAAATCATGGCACAAGATGACATTAGGCATACCATGGAGCAGCATCATAGCTCTAAATGCTTCAATATGATTGGATGGGTCGGTGGTCCCATCGTAGGTCTCAAATTAAGGAAGCTTGAAGTTCGGTGGGATGGGCTCCTACATGATCTAGGAGGAGAATGGAGAGTTGGAATGGATGTCATCATTGCAAATAGGGGCAGCATGGTGGAGTTCCTTAATCCGCTGGTTCATTTCTTGGTGCTTCTGATCGAGAGTGTCATCTCGATCATGAATCTCAAAGGATGGCTAGCTATAGAGGGGCAGAGACACTCCAAGAGTAGAATCATGATCGGAATAGGAGCTCTTTGCTCTCTGCTTCTCCTTTCCAAGGGTTACTAGCCTGCTTGCCTAGGTGGGCCCTCTCTGCACTGGCTCCTAGTATTCCAGTGAGGGTCTCTCCGATCGAACTAGTGTCCGAGGTTGCTGCAAGTCCTGCACCACTTTGGTGAGACCCTTAACCTACTACATCAGTAGGTTAAATTGCTCCAAATCCACCATGGTTGTTGGTGTGGGAGGGTTGAGATGCTGGTGATGGAGTCGGTGTCGGTGGATCTGGGTTAGATCTGACGGTAGAAGCGATGGATCATCAGATCGAAGCCTTCTTAAGCGGCATCTTTCAGAATCAAAAAGAAATCAGAAGAAAAAGAACAAAGAGTTGAGAGTAGGAAGAAGTAGATGAAAACAACTGAGCACTTCTTTAAGAACAAGGGCTTAAAAAACCCTTCCTTTAGTGTCAATCCTATTGGTGCAGAAAATGGACTTTCACCAAAGTTTGTTGGAGGTGGTGAAGATGAGGTCACTAACGAGACCTACATGAAGAAGTCCTAACCAAAGGTGGATGGCTTCAACAGGACCCTCTGATGCTCAAGTCAGTTTTCTAACCAACAAGAATGGAGTACTCAAGGGAATCAGAGTAGGGTAAAGAGCTTAAGAGAGAAGAATCATATCTAGAGGATCCTTTTTATAGGCTGAGCTCGTAACAGATCGATCGCAATGGTTATAACCATCTCGTAGTGGGCCGTTCGAGCTATTATGAGTTTGTTATGGAGAATGAGCTATCATTCTATTAGGATTTGCAGATAGTTGAGGTTGATTTGTTGGAGTTTAGATGTGGTTTCTACCTCTGTTAGGGAACTATGTGAGCTGGGATGGAGAACTTGAAGTTAAATAGGCTGAACTTGGGGATCAACCTTTGAGTGACAAGTGACAAACTAGCAATCGGTTAAGGCTTGCTTGTGCTGCTTGTGATAGCATCGAGGAGTTCGGCCGCTATGGAATTTATCCAGGGTCTGCCATTCATAGTGTGCGGTACAAAAGTTTGATTGAGAAAGAGTTCTGCCAACCTGAGGTCCTGAACTTGGGTCTAGTGAAATCTGCCAACTGTAATGGAGCGAAAGCCAGGAGAAGGTTCAATCGGAGAGGAGTTCAGTTATCTCCAAGGTCAGCTAGATTGGACTATGCTGAAGTTCACTACTTGGAGTCTTACTGTCTATCTCAAGTCATGGGTCATAGCCGATCGGATGGTGATTTCCATCATTATTCAAGCTCATCTGAATGAAGTTCATGACGCTTTGGCAAATTCTATAGTGATTTAATGTAGGTTGTTGTTTGTGTTTGAGAAGTTCATCCGACATATTTGCATAGGAGGTCATCCGAACTTCGGCAGGAGTTATTTTACTTCCAACACTTAAGATATCCTTCGAACATATATTTGTCTGATCTTGCACTTAGCTTATGCCTAAAAATATTTTTGACATAAGCAGGACAGCCCCATATGTTGAGATGCTTAAGATTAGGCTTCCTACTATTCCATATCTCATATGGAGTGCTAGGAATAGACTTAGAAGGTACTCTGCTAAGAATATATGCGGCTGTTTCTAGGGCATACCCCTAAAAGGATATTGGAAGACCAGTATAGCACATCATGGACCATATCATTTTCATTAGTGTATGATTCTTCCTTTCTACTACATTTAATTGTGGCATATAAGGAGGTGTCCATTTAGAGAGAATCCTATTTTTCTTAATATGATCAAGAAACTCACTAGAAAAGTATTCGCCACTTTGATCAGATCGAAGGACTTTAATACATTTTTCAGTTTGATTTTCAATCATCTTTTGATATTCCTTAAACTTATCAAAAGCATCAAACTTGTGTTTCATAAGATAGACATATTCATATCTTGATAAGTCATCAGTAAATATGATAAAATAGGAATATCCTCCTCTAGCTTGAGTTGTCATTGGCCTACATACATCTGAATGTATAAAGGCTAATAACTAATTGCCCTTTCTCCATGTCCTAAAAATGAAGACTTGATCATTTTCCCCATGAGGCAAGATTCACAAGTCCTATATGATTCATAATCACAGGGTTCAAAGAATTTTTTTTTGTATAACTTGTTAATCCTTAACACTAATATGATCGAGACGGTAATGCCAAAGAAATGACATATTAATATCTTCTCTTTTTTTCTTTATATTTTTACCAATATGAAGTATATTTTTATTAAGTGATAAAATCAGAAGATCATTATTAAAATGCTCATTACAAACAAAATCATTTACATGATAAATAGAGCAACCTATGCTCATAAATTTTATTTGATAATTATTTTGCAATAAGAGGGTATAGATACAATATTTCTTATTACATGGGCATATAATAACATTCTTCCAATTTGAGAGTTCTTCCAATCGGCAGTTCCAATAGATAAGTTTTCATAGCTTCTGTAGAGATAATTTCTTCACTAGCACCGAACAGCTTGAACTCATGTACCTTCAGTCCTCTAATTCTTTATAGTCCCTACAAAGAATTGTAGATACGAGAACCACATGCAGTATCCAATACCCATGAATTACTGACTGAAGTACTTAATGAAAATATTGTATGTATCACGTACATACCCTTTTATGCTATATTTTTCTTTATTTTTGCAAGATAACTCTAGCAATTCTTCTTCCAATGTCCCGTCATGCCGTGGTGATAATAAGTCATGTCTGTAGGGACATTCTTTGACTTCTTCTTGAAGGTGCTTCTTTTAGGGTTCAACTTATTTTTCTTCTTTGAATCCTTTCTACCAATCTTTTTCTTGTCCACCAACATAAGTGGATCTTTCTATCCTTTGATATGATTTTTTGCTACTTTTAACATATTTAGTAGCTCTAGCAGGATAGTATCTAGTTTGTTCATGTGATAATTCACAATAAACTAGGAGTCTAAGAGAGACTGCAGTATAAGATCCTGACTGAGCTCTGCATCCATGGTAAAATCTAATTGACCTAATCTAGTGATTAAGTCAATTAGTTTCAATACATGATTTTGAACTAGAGTTCTCTCAGCCATTCGAGCCCAGAATAACTGCTTAGACAATTCATACCTAGCAATTTGGCTCTGCTCTCTATAAAGCTCCTTTAAATTGAGCATTATAGAGGAAGCATCCATACTTTTATGTTGCCTCTATAATTCGTTACTCATAGCGACCAACATGATGCACTTGATAATCGTACTGTCATTTTGCCATATCTTATATATGTGGACTTCTCCTCCTTTGAAGTATCTTCTCTGATCGATCCTGAGTTAGGGGTATTCAAAATATATGATAGCTTCTTTTGCATAAGTACTAAGTGCGAGTTCCTCAACCAGTCCACTTAATTAAGATCAGTAAATTTATTTATATCAAGAATGCATCATAGTGAGAGTGAAGAAGCCATTATGCAGATATTTTAATCTACATGAAATAAGAGAACTAATATAAGCAGACCACTCAACATGACATGTATAACTAGATGAGGTTTTTTATTCTAGTTATTACTTCCACTATTTTACCATATACCATAGCCTTCCCTGTGATATATGAAAAAATCCTAAATTGGTTTCTTAGTGGGGTTGAGATCCTTAACCCTTCAGAAAGTCTTATGGATAGCATAACAAACTTCAATAAGTTCAAAGATAGAAAAACCTATCCAATTACATTTCCATGCAACTCTTAACATAACCTACCTCTAAAGTATTTATAGTTTTGTGAATAGCACAACAAACTATTGTTAGATATATGTGCCCTAGAAGCCAGAATTGGCTGACACTTGTAATACACTTCTAAGGGCAAAATTATAATTTTGACTATAATTAATGAAATGGGTTATTTTCTATCACACTTGTGTATTTAGTGTCTGTGATACATCCTTTGAGTTAATGGTAATGATAATTCGTATTTTCAAGAGTTGAAAATTTAAGACATGAATAATCATTATTAACTCATAAACAGCTCCCGACCATAGGATCATCACGAGGATGGTGATTAATCCGGAAGGTTGGTGTACGATCGCTTCTCTTTAGTAGATGAGTCTTGAGTCTACGGTGGTGGGACACCGGAGCGAGAGTACAGGTACTCATTAGAGAACGAGGGCATGAGCATGACACCATCAGTAGTCATTAGGAAGTCTACCTTTTCGTCAATGACTGACTCGATGCTGCAGTAGGGTTCTGGTTCTTTAACCTAAGATGCCATCGGTAGTTCACCTTGAGGGTGTTATAGTTTGACTATCACCATTACTACGATCTCCTAGCCATATGGAACCCTGAGGTGTATGTTGGCTGTGACATGTTCTTTGTAGGAACTGGATTGCATCAAGATGGGATCTACTACCTCGGTGGTAGAGGAGCAGCCTATGATAATCATGAGAATCAAGTCCTGAAGCCCATATCTCTCTCCCATTTCAAAAGAATTCGGACTCCTAAAGGGAATACGGTTAAAGAGGATCATCTGAAAGGAATGCTAGCTGAAGGAGGCTGGAAGGAGTTCGGCTTTCGTAGGTGTCCGACTGAAGGAAGGATCTGAAAGGAGTTCGATTTTCGTAGAAGTTCGACTGAAGGAGGGATCCGAAAGAAGTTCGGCTCCCGTAGATATCTGACTGAAGAAAAAGCTCAGAAGAAGTTTGACTTCTTTAGAAGTCCGATCAAAGGAGATGTTTGGGAGGAGTCCGGCTCCTGAAGAAGTCTGATCGAAGGAGAAGTCTGCGAGGAGTTTGGCTCCTGAGAAAGTTCGATCGAAGGAGAAGTCTGGATCCTGGGGAAGCCCAACCGAAGGAGAAGTCTGAGAGGAGTCCGGCTCCTGAAGAGTTTGGTAGGAATTCGGCTATTAGAGAAGTTCGACTGGGGCTCGACCATTGAGAAGTTCGATCAGCTGAAGGGGTTCGGTTGGGACTCGACTGTTGGAAAGTTCGGTCGGCTGAAGGAGTTCGGCTAAGATTTGGCTGCTGAAGCTCTTCCGTGATTATCGGTTGCATTGAGTTAAGCATCAGATTGGACTTCAATGGGAGCGGGGTTTATCCCCAATAGTACTATTGGGGATAAACCCTGCTCCTATCGATGTCAAGTTCGGTGCCCAGCCTGATGCGATCAGTAGCCATGGAAGAACTTCGACGGATGGGTCTTGGCCGAACTATTACAGCTGACCGAACTGCTAAGCGGTCGAGCTCCTTCGGACTCCCAACGGCCGTCCCTTCAGCCGGTCGAACTCCGCAGCAATAGTCCCTCGATCGAACTTCTCAGCTTACTTCTCGGTCGGACTTCCTACGAACTTCTCCAGCGGTCGAGCTTCTACGGAAGCCGAACTTCCTGCGGACTTCTCCAGCGGTCGAGCTTCTACGGAAGTCGGACTTCCTACGGACTTCTTCGGTGGATGGGCTTCTCAATGGCCGAACTTCCATGAAAGCCGAACTTTTTATGATGGATCCCACTACTAAACGGTTACATGATAATAACGATCGACATTTATCAAGTCAATAACGATCGACATTTATCAAGTCAATAACGATCGACATTGATCAGGACAGTTACGACAATCATTAATGAAGGCAGTTATGAAAAGCTTCCTCCAGATACGCTTATGCCAGGTTTTGAAAACCCTTCTCTTCTTCTCTAAACTCTGTCGAACTCTATACTGAGCACTCCATTCCTATTGACTGAAGCTGACTTGATCGTCGGAGGATCCTACCGAAGCGACCCCCCATCGGCTTCGGATGGGACTTTATTTTGCAGGTCCCCGACGGCGACCTCATTGGCCTCCACTCCAACGGATTCCGACGATGATCAGATTCTGCGTCAACAGATTGGCGCTAGAAGGAGGGCTTGAACCTCCGAGATTTTCTTGTTCTTAAAGGAGTGCTCGACGATGATTTCTCTCTCTCCGAAGATCCCTCTTCTTCTTCACTAGAGTTCTCTCCCGAAGAGAAAATACCTCAAGAGCTTCGACTCGACGATCCACAGCCTGCGCGCCAGATCCGTCTGTTGCTGTCTCAGCTCCGGTAGCCCAGTTTCCACACGAAGCCATCGTAGACGTGGAGCAGTTCAACCTGCTGGTCGGGTCCATGGCCCCGCCGAGATGATGTTGGCCGTGCGACAACCTCCGACGGAGACTTTGCCAGTAAACTCATCATGAGGACGCGAGGAACCCGCCTTAAGGAAAAGCATTTGGGCATACCAATCGTCCTTAGGAAGAAAAAATGGAGAGCAGAAGTTCTCTCGCAGAAAGTTTCACAAGAAGGTCGGAACGAAGTTCGACGGAAGCGAAGCCAAACTCCCCCACGAAGCTCATCGCTCAAGTCAGGCCGAACTCCCCCATCTCGAGTATGTCATCAACGAAACCCCCTACAAAAAATTCACAAGAGGCGCAGTGAAGTTAGGCAGCTAAAGCAAAGCCGAGCTCCACCTCGAGCTCGTCGTCAAGGAAGTTCGGGTAAAGAAAGAAGAAGTTTCCCCATAGAAGGTTTTGCAAGAAGGCGGAATGAAGTTTGACCGCATCCAAGGAGGCGGAATGAAGTTCGGCCGCGTCCACGACCTCGAAGCTCATCATCGAGAAAGTTCCGACAAAGAATCAGGAAGTTCTTCCGCGGAGGATCTCGCGGGAAAGCGGAATGAAGATTCGGAATGAAGTCCGACGCGAGGAAAGCCGAGCTCCCCTCTAGCTCATCCTAAAGAAAGTTCGGACAAAAGCAGTAGGAAGTTCTCTCGCGGAGGGTTTCGCAAGAAAGCGGAATGAAGTTCGATGCGAAGAAAGCCGAGCTCCCCCTCGAAACTCATCATCGAGGAAGGGGCATGAAGTCCTCCCACGGAAGCTTTCGCGGGAAAGCGGAGCGAAGTTCAGCGCAAGTGAGGCCGAACTCCACCTCGAAGCTCATCATCGGAATGAAGTTCGGCATAAGTGAGGCCGAACTCTCTCCTCAAACCTCATCATCGAAATGAAGTTCGGCGCAAGTGAGGCCGAACTCCAGCCCGAGTATGTCACCAAGGAAGCCCCCTACAAAGATTTTACACGAGGTGAGACGAAGTTCGGCCGAGCTCACAACCGCCCTAGGGCAAGTGAGGACTCCCTCTCGAGTATGACTCCAAGGAAGCCCCGACGAAGTGGCATGAAGTCCTCCCACGGAAGCTTTCACGAAAAAGCGGAATGAAGTTCGGCAGCTCAAGAAAAGCCGAACTCACCCTTGAGCTCGTTGTCAAGAAAGTCTGGATAAAAGAAGCAGAAAGTTCGACGCAAGTGAGGCCGAACTCTCCCTCAAATCTCATCATCGGAATGAAGTTTGGTGCAAGCAACTTTCGCTCGAGTATGTCACCAAGGAAGACCCCTACAAAGATTTCACAGGAGGTGGATGAAGTTCGACCGCGCTCACGACCGCCCCGGGATAAGCGAGGACTCCCTAACTCCAAGGAAGCTCCGACAAAGGGCATGAAGTTCTCCCGTAGGTTTCATAAAAGGACGGAATGAAGTTCAACCGCGCTTACGACCTCCATAGCATAAGGCCCGAACTTTTCGAGCTCACCACCAAGGAATTTCCGCGGAGGGTTTCGCAAGTTCGGCCGCATCCACGACCTCCCTAGTGCAAGTGAGGCTGAACTTCACCTCGAGCTCGCCACCAAGGAAGCTCCGACAGAGGGGCGCGAAGAAGTCCTCCTCCCGGAAGGTTCCACGACTATGCCCCCCTCAACGCTCCTCGAACTCAGATTCTCACCGAAGTGAAGAATCAGCTGCCAAGATCAGAAGGGTTACAGTCTTCTCCAAATAAGTGCGATCAAAATAAGTACTGCCTCTATGGACTTCTCTAACGGCCGAGCTTCTACGGAAGTCAGACTCCCTACGGACTTCTCCAGCGGTCGAGCTTCTACGAAAGTCGGACTCCCTACGGACTTCTTCAGCAGACGGACTTCTCAATGGCCGAACTTTCATGAAAATCGAACTTCTTATGACGGATCCCACTACTAAATGGTTACACGATAATAACGATCGGCATTTATCAAGTCAATAACGATCGGCATTTATCAAGTCAATAACGATCGATATTGATTAGGACAATTACGACAATCATTAATCAAGACAGTTACGACAAGCTCTCTCTATAAAAAGGACCCTCCAGATACGCTTACGCCAAGTTCTGAAAATCCTTCTCTTCTTCTCTAAACTCTGTCAAACTCTATACTGAGCACTCCATTCATGTTGACTGGAGCTGACTTGATCGTCGGAGGGTCCTGCTGGAGCCACCCCCACCGGCTCCGGACGAAACTTTATTTTGCAGGTCTCCGGTGGCGATCTCATCGACCTCCACTCCAATGGATTTCGGCGACGACTAGATTCTACGTCAACAAGTACCATTTAAGAAGAATGGAAAAAGAAGAAGAAGAGGAGAGATTATTTTTGTGTGTGGAGCCTCTTTTGTAAAATATCTTTGTGACAAGCACTACATCGACTATTTTAGCCTTTATTTTTTTGAATAAATTTATTTTTCTCCTCTAATTTTTTATCCATAATTATTTTTTTCTTCTCATAATTCTTCATAATTTTTTTTGTTTTGTGTTTATTCAAAATCTTAAGTTGACACAATCGATCTATTTGGTATCAGAACTATAAGTTCTGAGATTGCTGGTCCGTATATTTGTGGCTTTATAGGGTATTGATCCATAGGTTGGGAGAGTAATCAAGCAATTTATGATTTCGATCAAATTTATTCAGAAGTTTTTGGAATAGTAATTTGATTGTTGGTGATTTCTATATTTTAGCTAGATATGGTTAAAGAGCTTTTAGTAATTTGTTGTATAGTGGTGTAAGCGTATGAACTTTTATTTTGGTATTTCAAGAGATGAATTATTATGATTGATGCTACTATCTTCTATTTTAATATATTTGAAATGTCTGATCTTATTAATATCAATAAAGCTACTTTCTCTTTGTAAGTTGAACAATACATGCTGTCCATATTGGAAGGCTTTTGTCAAGTCTTATTTGAAAAGATAAGATTTATGAGATATTCATGAGTCAATAACGATGCCAACAAATACTCTTAACGACAAAGTATTTTTATGGATGTTCACTCAGATTCTTATAAGGTGAGATATCCTAAATGAAAGTAACTTGAAGAATAGATTCTAGTTCCAAGCTTCCCTAAAAGTCTCAAAGAAGAACAAAATTGGTTTAAAGACTTAGAGGGATTTGATCAATTAAAAACTAGATCAACTTTTAAAGACTCAAAGTATGGCAAAGTTGATCAACTTGAATATTAGTCAAGTTGGGAACTAAATTTGGAGCAAGAGAATCTTGATCAAATTCAAATTGTATTAAATTCAGGAGAGATTATATTTCAAGGATCAGTTGATTCTGAAATTGTTCAAAAAGAGTTGATCTATTTATGAAGATTCATACTAAGAAATCAAATAATGTGGAAGAATCTTATGTTAAAGGTATCCAAGATATGGATACTTCTTATGGAGAGTTAGCCAGTCATGAGGATGAAGAATTGACTAAGTTTGAAATAGCTTCAAAGATTAAGCAATAAAAAGACATACTTGGTGGAGATGTTTCATATTGTTGATACTCAACAAGATTTTTGGTGTATTGATTGATTTTGAAGACTTCTCTAAAGTTCAAGTTGTTACAAGGCCCAATGCATGAGGATTTAATTCAATGATCAAGAGATTGAAGCTAACTATATGCCAATACTTGAAGTTGCTTAAGTCAAGGTATGTAAATATAGCCAAAGTTTTATTATTGATTTCATATATATGCGGGTAGTAGCCGGTGCATCTCTAGTAAGTAGTAAATATAACTGGTAACTTGATGTTCGTAGAGTCAAGAAAGTATTATAGAACTTCATCAATTTGGACACATATATTGATAAGCTAGTGAAGGAGTTATTATATGAGCCAATACAGTATTCAATTGCTGGTTCGATAAGTTATTATAGATTATTGTTACTATGGCAATGATGGCACTAGCTATTATAGTGTTTCACAATATCAATAAGTTCAGTATTATTGGCATAGACTTTGCAATTATAGAAAAGGTTGAGATTCATTGTCGAGTCCTCATCCTATTAGAATTTTTTTTTAGTTGTTATTAGTTTTAATGATTTTAGGACTTTATTCTCAATGTTACTCTATTTAATTTTTTTAAAGAATTTTTATTCTAATGAATTTTGATTTTTGAGTTTTGATATGAGTCAAACATTCTATCCATATGATACTCTATTTAAAGAAACATTTGGCATCTCTTTTGTATAGGTGAGAGGGGTAAGAAGAAAGATAGACGAGTGATTATTGTTGTATGTGGAGCCTCTTTTGTAAGATATTTTTATGAGGAGAGCCAAATTTATTATTTTAACTTTTTTTTTAGAATAAATTTATTTTTTCTTTCAAATTTTTTTTTTAATTTTTTTTTTTTATCAATCTCTGTAATTTTTTTTTGATATTTACTTTTAATTAGACCAGCATGATTAATATACTCCATGTCATTCTAGGAAAATAACATTTAGATATTATAAGCAAATGATGTTGACGATGATCATCTGCTTATAGCTGCTATAAGCAAATTGTATAAACGCAAATGGGATTCATACTCCACACTCTGTTCCATTATGAAATAAGCTTTTTTTCTACGGTCCTTCACTAACTTGTGAATGATTCCTTAGGGTTAATGGAAAAGGCTTGAATCGAAATTACCACAACGAAACTATGCTCTTAAATGTACATCAAATGAAACTGAAATTCTGCTTTATCAATACATGGTATAAGAATTTTCAAAAGGGAGAGTAGCTGCGAAATCATTTTGAGCAGCCGAAAAGTTAGCGGCTATAATAAATGGCTCGGCCTTTGGGCCAAAGACACTTCCGGATTGATGGATTTTGTTAAGAATTGCATCAAGAATTTTAATATTCTTTAAAACTTACAACAATTTTTCATTTCAAGATGACAGCTGAAAAGAAAAAAAAAAAAAAAGCAGCTTCCATATCTAACATCCATGGTGAGCGGTGGGTGAACCGCCGGCAAGGAAAATGGGTTTTGGTGGGTTGATCGGTGCAGGTAATGTGCCTATATCCAACAAACCTATCTTGTATAACAGGCCGGCTGAGGCCACTTTCCAAATCAGTGATGTAGTCTCAAGAAAATTCCTCCCCCCAGCCCTTACGACTGGAAATAAGGGGGAAAAAAGTCACTACCAATTCATCTGTAATACGATTGCTTTAATGATTTGATATCTTCCAAATTAAATGTTCATCTCTTTGAGAAGTTCATCAAGAGAAAGGTATATATAGATTTTTTGAGAAAAAGATATTCTAAGAGAAAGATTCCTCTTGGATATGAAATATATCTTCATAGTTGAACATTTTTTAAGGAAAATCTAAATGATGAACATTCGGTATACAAAATCATACCGTGAGAAATCATCGGTAAATGTTATGAAGTAGAGATAGCCACCCCTGGCTTGTACATCAAATGGACCATCCACATCAGTGTATACCAGGACTAATATCTTAGTGGCTCTTTCCCCTTGTCCTACAATGGGTAGCTTAGCCATCTTTCCTTGAAGACATGACTTACAAATTGGATAAGACTTGAAAGTCAATGACTTGAGAAGGCCATCTTTCTCTTATTTGTTAAGTCTGTCCTCTCCAATATGGCCTAGCCTTAGGTGCCAGAGATACTTTCGGCTAATCCTATCTCTAAGTCTCTTAGATCCTATGGCATTCACAATTTGCTCATTAATATTAATATTTGCATCTTCATGCAAATGATAAAGTCCATCAATTAAAAAGGCACATGCAATAATTTTATTTTCAAAATAAATTGCATAGAAGTCTTTATTAAAATGAAAATTATAATTATCTTGTACCAGCATACATATAGAAACTAAGTTTCTACTATCTCCAAGCACATAATAACAATCTTTTAAAAGCAAACTAATTCCTAGCGATAATCGCAAAGGATAAATTATGATGGCTACAGTAAAAACTCTTGCCCCATTGCCAACTCAGAGAGTAATCTCGCCTTTCCTTAGCCCTCTAACTTCTTTCAGACCCCACATGGAAGTGCACAAGTGAGCACTAGAACCAGAATCTAGAACACAACTAGAAGAAGAGGAAATCATTAGGTTAGTTTTAATAATGAGCAACTCAGATGTACCTTTAGAAGGCGTGTCCATCTTCTTGTTCTTCAAAGTGGCTAGGTATGCAGGATAGTTTCTTTTCCAGTGACCTTCGACATTGTAGTGGAAATATTTTTCTTTATTGTTGGTCTTCTTTGGAGCCTACTTCTTTGGTTTGCTACCGATCTTTTACCTCTTTGCAAGCTTCTTCTTCTTCTTCCAAGAAGACTTTCTCCTGAAGGAAGCCTGCTCAATAGTTAGAATGGTACCTCTTAAACTTTTTAAGGTACTTTCAATTGTCACCAACATGTTCAGCAATTTAGGCAAAGAGCTATCAATCTTATTTATATGGTAGTTCATAATAAACTATCCGTACGAATGAGGAAGGAATTGCAGAATCATATCCACTTGTAATTTCTTATCTATGTTCATGTCTAGCATCTGAAACTCCTCAATGTCCTTGATCATTGTCAAATAATGATCATGGATGGACTGCCTATCATGCATCTTTGCTCTGAAAAGTCTTTGAGAGATCTCAAAGTGAGCCATGTGAGTCTGCTCATCGTACAACTCTTGCAGGTGAGTCAGCATATCTCTGGCAGTCCTCATGTCTTCATGCTATTGCTGAAGATCATTGGACATGGATGCAAGAATATAGCACTTCGCCTTATTATCTTCATCCATCCACTTCTCAAGTGCGGCTCGTTGATCAAGGGATGAACGAGCTGGCAACAAAGGCGCATCCTGGTCTAGGACATGGTTTAGCTTCACAAAACTAAGGATGATTCTCAAATTCTGGAGCCAGTCCTTGTAATTGGTTCTAGTCAATCTATTAGTGTCAAGGATTCTGGCTAATGGGTTTGAACTCGACATGGTAAACTGTAGAGAGTAACAATTTCTAATTAGATATTTTAAACATGTAAATGTTTGTTATTGAAACTTTAATAAACAAACAAGGGCTCCCACTATGAATCTTCCATACTCCTTGAGTGGAGAAAACAAAAATCTATAAGTGATCAGTTTCTAATGGGTATTACAGTTCCACTGATTTATGTGCACCTCATCTAACAGTTATTGATAACACACAAACCAATGAGTGGATAATTCTTTGTCCATTGCTTCACTAAGCAAGATGCTGCTGGTTCGGTCTTTAAGTCCCTAGCATCACCTAACAGTTATTGGCATATTTCTTAGTTAAGTCAGACTCATCATACACCAAGAATGCAAAACCATCATTGGGACCCTCACCTAATAGTTATTAGGACCAACCCCATCTCTACCCTAGGGTATCTAATGCCATAGAGTGGTTGTACCTATATGATGCAATCGAACCATTGTAACCAATCGAGAACGATCAACACCAGTTAGGCACCCGCATCTCTACAACGGTGGAAGATCGCTGGACTTAATATTAATTGAGTAGATTTAGGTTCAGGTTTCATCTTTAATTAGTCGTACCAGTTATGACTAATCTAGTGGCATGGGTTAACTCAAATCATCAACAACCTAAGTCAAGACTTAATCAACCACATTGGCCAAGTAAGTGAGATCGATGGGAATGTATGCCATTAACTCGATCTATGCGGGTAGCTCGCAATTAAAGACCACCGATCGAACTATCAAACTTACTTTAGACACCAATCGATCAATAAGCATTGATTAGGTCAGCTAATTAATTCAGGCTCGAACCATGAAGCCAAATTAGGTCTTTTGATTTGATCGACGACATGTGGCTATTGGTCGATCTGATCAAACTTACAACTATGTAGGTTGGACATGAGAGATTAGACCTAAACCTAACCAACTATTGATTCGATTTGATCAACTGCTCAAACTAGACTTTAATTTTATATCTTAATTCTTAATTAAGTATATTATGATCATGGATTTAGTTTAGATGTCGAAACAATTTCAGATCTAAACTATACTAGATTTACATTTCAAACAAGATGACATATAGCATTATTTCATATCTAAATTAAAATCACATATCACATATGAAAAATTAGATGTAAAACTAATTAAGCATGTATCATATGCATGTAAAATTTAGATCCAAAGAAATTTCAAATATAATTAAAAACTATTTTCAAAAACTATTTATTAGAAAATCATATCTAGGTTTTCAGAACAATGATCTAAAATATCTATGCATCTCATACATGATTCAATAATTTTAGATCTGAATAAAATTAAAATAAATCATTTAAATTAGAAACTAACTTTTAAATCTAAGATTAAAATCAAATTAAATATGTCTCTTATGACCAAATGACCATAGAGATCAATCAAATCTAAATACTATGCATAAGGAATATAGATCTATGCATCTCATACATGATTCAATAATCTCATATTTGAATAAAACTGAAATAAATCATTTAACTCAAAAATTAACTTTCAGATCTAAGATTAAAATTAGATTAAATATGTCTAATTGAAACCTAGCTCTGATACCACTATTTGAAAGCAAGGGTAGATTACATGCATGTATACCAAAACTATTTTAAAATTATAGTAGAATATAATAGATTAACTATTTTTATCCTACATTAAATCAGATATAAAATCTTTCCTAACATGAATCTAATACATATGAAATCTAAAATTAATTTATGAGATTAGATCTCATACCTTATCATGGGTGGAAGAACTCCACAGTCGATGATCAAAAACTTGATAGGTTCCTAGAGCCATGCAAATGCTTGACCTCTATAGGTATTCACACAAGATTCGGTCTGATCTGAGGCTTGTCTATCTCCCTAGAGTGCTAGCTCTCTTTTAGAGAAGACTTTTTGATGATTGATTTGATCCTTCTTCAGATCTAAAAGATAATCTTCAGTCGAAGAAGCAGTGGAGGTAGAAGAAAGGCAGCAGCAGCGCAGCTATCTTCCTCGAAGTTCCACACCTTGTATAAATTTATTTTACCCTTCAAGCTTGGAAAGATGCCAAGAAGTCCCTCTCCCACTCTAGTGGCCCGTCAAATTTTTTCCTGACCTCAAAAATCCTCTAGAGGCATCCCACAGATCATTTTAAGGTGGCACCTGATAGAGTCTTGATAGAGTCAATCTCTATCTAAAATTCAAAATAAATTTTAGATTTAAACCAAAACTTATCCATATCTAAATGAGAGAATAAGTGGTTGACCAAGAGATAAAAAAATATAAAAAACCTCATGCAAATCTAAAATTTGTGTGAGGAGAGAAGGGGCGTGGACAATGGGTGGTGCATGGAAGAGTCCTTCACAAAATGGACTCTAGGGTTTTGGATTGAGCCTCAAACCAAAAGTAATTCAGTTTAGATCCAAACACTTGATTGAACCTAATCTAATTAGGTCTCTAATCAGATTAAATCCTCACCAAATAATGATTTAGTTAAACCCAAATTCAAATCAAATCAGAAATTGATTCCATTGCAATTGAGTTATCTCATAACTCAATCAAACCAAACCCAATTCAAGTCAAACTAAATTTAATTCAATTTGACTCAATCCAAAACTTATTGCTTGATCAAATTGAGTCTAATTAGTAATAAAATTACTAATTTATCCTTCTTGAGTTAATTATCAATCATATTGATAATTATATCCTTAACGATTCACAATCATCGATAAATCATCGGATCAGATAGAAACTTCTTTTGTGTGTGACCTCGTAGTTTATATTCTATCTGGTAGTGAGAGACATTATGATCTCTATCAAAATATCATCTAAACTTCTTTTGATGGATTGGAATAATTTTTACACTATCCATCGAGAATCATTGACCATCAAGATGATGCTTGTGGGTACCGTAATCCACTAGTAACACCTCGCAATATGTAGTGGCAACCCAATAGAATGAAAATATGAATCTCTAGGTATAGTTATCTTATGATTCAGTCCTATCATAAGTCTTGACTTGATGGAGCTCATGGATAACTCATCAAACCTCATCATCAATCATATACAAGATTGGCTAGACTTGAGTTCTCTTATGAATCTCATGGAAACTTCTTTCCAAAATTTACTCTTGCTTTGGCCAACGACTTACTGAACTCAGTCTTGCAAATTACATAAGACTATACCTTTTCTACTAAGGTCAATTGATTCCATCTAAGTGCATCCTACTCTTAACAGTGAACCTAAACCCATCATAGCCAACATACATAGCAAGGATCCGAATGGCTAGGGACCGAGTAGACGTGCAGTCAAACTGTAGTAGCCTCACTGCAAATAGCCAATGCACCGTAAGTCAAAGAACTAGTCATACCACTATAGCATCAAGAATACCACTAATGAGTGAGTAGACATTCGAATAGTTTCTCGTAATGGTCACGCTCAGTGCAAGTTGTTCTCTAACAATCACTTACATTATCACCCTAGTGTCACCACACTACAAACTTAAGACTTATCTACCTGTGAAGGAGGTGATCATGCACTGATCTAACTAGATCAATCACTATCCTCCAAGATGATCTTCCGATCAGGAGCATTTAGAAATTAACCACTACTAGTGTATATCTCAAGTTCTCAATACTTTGAGAATATGCAAAATCATCATTATTAATTTTTAGGACAAATTATGGACATATAAACATGATTAAAAATATGAATGCCCTTTATTAATAATAAAAGTTTTACAAGTTCAAATACAAGCTTTGAAAAATAAATGTGTCAACCAATAATTGACTTTCTAGGGCACACATCTAACAACTTGTATGTCGAAAGATTGTTCTCTAAGTAGGAGTTATGCAAGTGATCTTTAAACCTAAGATCATCATGGTACCTTATGCATATAAGCCCATATTTCTGATTCATACTCCATCATGATATTAAGCCATGAACAGGATGTTCTAGATATAGTCAAGTGTGCATGAAGGTTGTGAGTAGATTAACAAGAAATCGATCACTCCTAGTAAGAGGTGAAGACATCCTATGTATTCTCATCTATTGATAATTCAGTAAGACTTTGGCCAAAGTAGAATAAAGATTAGACATGGTTTCTATTAATTTATTAGAGTTATCATTGATTGATGGAGAATCACAAGAATATGTGTTTGAGTTTGATATTTTTCTATGCTCATAAACATTTTCGGGATGCAAGATTATCGAGGGATTGAATTACATGGGTACCTACCACTGAAGGATATTTTTGGTATTTCGATCAAATTTTATATCTTTTGGATAGTCATGATACATTGCTATATGTCAATCTTGACTTATGGATTTTGATTAAATTAATGAGATTAATTCAATCCTCAATTAGATGGTTCTACTAATTGATGAAATCGAGTTAGCATCAATCCTAATCGATTGAGATTGAGTTAAATTCGATTATACTAAAATGCACCTGGGCCTACTACTAGCTAGATGTAGCATCCAATGGGTCACACATATAAAAAATTGGTCAAGAATTAATTTTAGGGTCATTGGACCCTAATTGGGTGGCTAATTGGCATGCTAGCACATGTTCGCTAACCTAATTCCCTGCCAAATCAGTTTTGGTTTGAATCCTTATACTTTTGGCTAACTAATTTTATTTAAATATAAATTTTGATTAAGTCAAAAGGGTTGGCCATCAAATATTTGCTACTTGGCATTATCTGGATTTAATTTGGACTCATTTAAGAGAGTCCAAGGTGCATGAAACTCCTCCCCTTTGGTTGATGCCACCAATTATGGCGTGTGATTGCTTTCAGCACAGAAAAGGACCTAGAGTCCTTCTACTTTTGGGCATTGACCAAGTAAATGCCCCTTCTGGGACTCTCACTCATGTGGGACACCTACCATCTTTGACTGGCCAAAGATGGTGGGTGCAAGATTCAAATCTCCCATGAAAATACACGAAGAGTCGCGAAGCTTCAGATTGTTGGTGCCCAAGAGTCCTGCTTGAAGGCACTCTAGTTGGCACCACATCTGGGACTCTCTCTTCCTTATCCATGCCATATCAAAAGATAATATGAATGAAAATTCAATATAAATAAAAGGAAACTTGGAGTTATTTGTGGAATAATGTATATACGATGTTCCAAAGATAGAAATCAATTTTTACGTGCCTCCAAGACTCCTTATGCTTTAAGAAACTTATCTAGCCCCTTAATAAACCTTTTGGATGGCTGATAGGTGCTAGGGAAAGGGTGAAATTAATGCCTCATCAGGATCTATAAATAGGATACAAATAGAAGATGTCGAACATTTCCAATTCAGTGGCTTGTCTTAAGATTCTTCCTTCCTCTCTTTTAGACAAGGTATTGGTAAGACAAGGAGTCTTTCTTTAGACATGATCTTATCCAATACAAGAAATCTTAATTAAGACAAGGATTAGAAAAAATATTTAAGAAGGCTAAGAGATATTAAAAAGGAAGAATAAATTAGAGAGAACAAGGGAGAAGGAAGGCAAGGAATTCTAGTGCAGAATTCAACAAGCAAGGCATCAAAAGAAATTATTCTTGAAATTAATTCCTATGTGGAACACTGTTGGAGGGCGAACATGTGGGTGCCTTATGAAAATAATTTATCACCAAATCAGATAATTAAGGCTATGTTATTTAATTATTATATCTTATGCATGTATGTGATTGAATTACGTCAACGTTGTCCTAGTGTTCAGGGTTTGATAAACCAAATTTTTGAAATCCAATGCTTCCATCATGTTAATAAAACCCTATAGTGGTGTCAGAGCCACACCTTGGATGGTTCAGTCATATGCATGAATGCTTTTAATTATAATTTAAAGCATGATATAATTGGTACATATGTCTTATGATAAGGATGATGGATGACATTATGAATATACATGTTGATGCTTCATGTTTTGCTATATGATTTTAATTATGTATCTTAATATAATATCTTAAATAAGATATTATGATATATGATGCACTTATTCATCATTCTAATTATAAGATTGTCCTAGCATAATTGGCACCTATCCGTTATGCTATAATGTTGTCCTAAAATGATGAATATTTTTAAAGTTTTACATTGCATAGCATGTAGACTCATGTATTAAAGTTATTAAGGATGTGCATAAGATCATTAAAGCTCTCTTAAAAATTATATTAAGTCATAGTATTAAAGATCAAAAAGCAAATCCATTCTTGATAGCAATTGGTCAATTAGTGTCTAAGAAAGTGGTTCTGGGAAGGTAAAAAGAACGTGGTTTAGTAATTAGGTCCGTTACGTACCTGGCCAATTTGATTCAATTGATGTCTAGAATTGGAAATGCATATTGATAAAAAATACTATAAAATGCCTTCCTTCATGCTAAGATGATTATTATTTTATGAAACATAGTAAGTTTATTGTGCTAAACACAAGACATATCTTGGGGACTGGTATAATAATATCTTGATGCATTTAAAATTCTTATGGTATATTTAATTTATTATTGCTTTGTTATGCTATCCAGAAGAGCAATATTGTTTTCAAATATGACCATATGAAAATAAAGGATTTGACTTAACTAAAACATTATAGTTGAAGGGAAATCCTGATTTTCCGGTCCAGGTTCGTCCAGATCTGATTAGATCAAGAGATATATTTCAAAAATTTTCTCTTGATCTCAATCAGATCTTGATAAGTTTTAGATCTGATTATTATTATTTTAATAAATAAAATAAAATAAGATAAATTAAATCAAATTTAATTTACCTGATTTGGGTAATCCTATTACCCTGTAGATGATCCTGATTGCAGCGGAAGGTTCTGGATCTTAGCCACGCAAGCGCCTGGCCTCTACCGGTATCCACTCAGGTTGGATTTGGAGATCCTCTTCTTCTCTATCACACCTCCAAAAATCAGATCTGAATCTGATCTGGAGGATCTTCAAAACTCTTTTGAAGATCTGCAGTCGTCCTTTTGCAGCAGCGCAGCCTTCTTGCTTTTGATCGCCTTTCCTTGATCTGAATCGCACCAACCAAAGTCCAAAACACCTTTTGGACGTGGAGAGCAAGGGGAGAAGAGACTATGGCATGGAGAAGGAGGGGAGAGGCAGCCTTGGGGCGTGGGTCTAATTAGCATTAGAATTAGGGTTGGGCGCAGGGTCTTATTTATAGACCTCTTGTGATCCAACTCCTCTTCCTCTCAACCAATCACAACCCTTTGTGAAATCAGATCTAAATCTGATTGGTTGGAATAGAGACCCCTGGATTCCTCCTTAGAGGGCGCCTAAGACCAGTCAAACTGGATTCTTAGTAGAACTCTGATTGGAATCCAAAAGGGAGGTGGAGTCCTTGTCCAACAAGGACTCCTAGGCGCCTCCTACTTGGGCTCACGCCACCCTTGGCGTGCGCCCTTCTCCTTGCCAGGTTCTGGCAGGGGGACAGGCCCCCACCAGCTCTCCAATAGGTGCATGACATGTGGTCAAAAGTCAAAGGGTCAATGGTCAACGTTTGACCAGTCAAAGGTAGACTTTTGACCAAAGTCAAAGAACAAGAAATGGCAGGTGACCAAAAATGGCAGGTAATGTCTTACAAATAAGACAACCTATTCTGACTTGGACAACCTCCAGTCAGACCATATGAAGGCCTCTGATTGAGCACAAACTCCTTTGGCTCAGTCAGGACAACTTATTTATGATAGTAAAAGAAGAACGTTAGGTTCAATCGAGTGCTAGCACGATTTCCTTGAACCTAATTGAATCTCATTCAGATCAATTGAACTAGATCAGTTCAATTGATGATCACCAGATTCAAACCCTTGTTTGTGTGACCCAGTTAGGTTCAGTTCTGTATGGTAATGGGATATGTCATGATCTCTATCATAGACATCATCGAAACTCCTTTCGATGGATCAGAACTCTTCTGATTCGAACAGCTAGAATGATCGATCATCTAAATCATTCTAATTGCTCCCAAAATCCACCAGTGACACCTAGCAGTATATGGTGGCAACCCATCAGAGCTGAATGCGAACCTCTTGGTGCAGCTACCTGTGTGATTAAGTTCTTCTATCTTGAGCCCCGATCAGATTAGGGTTAAGGTGAACTCGTCAAACCCTAGTCTCTGTCATATGATGTAATCATTCGATTCGAGTCCAATGTGAAAATCTAAATAGAAACTCTTTCTATTATTTCACTCTGCCATGGCCATGGGATTTCAGGACTTGATTCTCATGATTCATCATAGGGCTGCTCCTCTACCACCGAGGTAGATAGATCCCATCTTGATGCAATCCAGTTCCTACAATGAACATGCTATAGCCAACATACACCTCAGGGTTCCATATGGCTAGGAGACCGAGTAATGGTGTAGTCAAACTATAACACCCTCAAGGTGAACTGCCGATGCATCTCAGGTCAAAGAACCAGACACACTACTGCAGCATCGAGTCAGTCATTGACGAGAAGGTAGACTTCCTAATGACTACTCGAGGTGGTCACGCTCAGTGCCCTCGTTCTCTAACGAGTACCTGTACTCTCGCTCCGGTGTCTCCACACCGTAGACTCAAGACTCATCTACTAAAGAGAAGCGATCGTACACCAACCTTCCGGATCAATCACCATCCTCGTGATGATCCTATGGTCGGGAGCTGTTTATGAGTTAATAATGATTATTCATGTCTTAAATTTTCAACTCTTGAAAATATGAATTATCATTACCATTAACTCAAAGGATGTATCACAGACACTAAATACACGGGTGTGATAGAAAATAACCCATTTCATTAATTATAGTCAAAATTATAATTTTGCCCCTAGAAGTGTATTACAAGTGTCAGCCAATTCTGGCTTCTAGGGCACATATATCTAACAATCTCCCACTTGTCCTAAAGCCAATTGGCTACAAGTCTAAGTCCCATCTTCTCAAGGTGGGCTTCGATCTTCTGCTGGCCCAACGGCTTTGTAAGTGGGTCTGCCACATTATCTGTGGAGTTGACTCTCTTGACCTCAACGTAACCTTTCTCAAGGTAATCGCGGATGAGATGATATCGCCGCTCAATGTGCTTGGACTTCTGGTGAGACCTCGGCTCCTTAGCAAGGGCTATGGCGCCATTGTTGTCGCAGTAAAGAGGAATGGCATCTGATGGCATTACTCCAATTTCTGCAGCAAACTTCTTGTACCAGAATGCTTCCTTTGCAGCCTCTGATGCAGCTATATATTCTGCTTCCATGGTGGAATCTGCTATCACAGTTTGCTTGGAACTCTTCCAGCTGACAGCTCCACCATTGCACACAAACAGACTTCCAGATGTCGACTTTCGATCATCTATATCGGACATGAAGTCCGAGTCTGTGTATCCCTGGAACTTGGAGTTCTCCGTTACCAAAGACCAACATCATATCCTTAGTTCTTCTCAAGTACTTAAGGATACATTTCACAGAAGTCCAGTGTTCTTCACCTGGATTTGACTGATATCTGCTTGTGACACTCACAGCATGGGCTATATCAGGTCGTGTACATAGCATGGCATACATGAGGCTC
>QRFJ01000795.1:248294-270936 GCA_006176705.1 Cocos nucifera | reverse complement strand
ACTTTGAGAATGTGTTATCATGCCCATTAACTCAAAGAATGTATAACACACACTTTAATACATAATATGATAGAATTATTAATTTATTTATTAATTTTAAGTTAAAATTATAAAAATGCTCTTAAAAAATATTTTACAAGTATCGGACAATAATCACATGGGGTGTGGGAGAAAACAAATTTTAAATCTCTTGGAGACTTAGTCTAAGAGATGCCAATAAGGGAGGGGGTGGCTAGAAGATTCATCCTTATCCAATTTTTAAACAAACACTGAAGTATTTAATCTATAGAAGGACTCCTTATGCACCTCTTCTCAGATTTGAAAACCACGTAATTAATTGTCATATAAAACAAAGTGTATAAGAATTAAGGAATGTGGCGCCTAATGTTTTCTTGTGCCAAGAGTCCCTAGTGCTTAAACCACCCCCCACACACCAAGAGAGAGAATCTCTAGCATGTGGAAAGCTTATATGAGATGCCCAATCCCCTGGTTAACAAGCCAAGGGTCAACCTGATTAAGGAACAAAATTTGATTTGGTTTAAATTGGATCTAATTAGCCCAAATTGAAACCAAATTTGAATTTGATTCGAATGTAGGTGTTAGGGATGTGTTAGCATGTTCAACTTGCAAACATAATCTAATCCAATTAGACCCTTGATTAATTCTCTTTGTGTGTGACCCATTGGGTTCCACATCTAGCCAATAGTGGATCTAGGTATGATTTGACCTAATTTGATTATAAACCAATCAAACCAATTTATGTAAAATCAAGCTAGCCCGATTCAATCAATCAGAATCCTTTCTAATTGGAGGTCAAATTAAACTCTTTAATTTGATCAAACCCATAAGACAAGATTGACGTCTAGCAATGTATTATGTCTACCTAAAAGATATGAAATTTTAGTAGAAATACCAAAAATACTCTTCAGTGAAAAGTTATCGTGTAATTCGATCCTACGATCACCTTGCATCCCGAACATGACTCTGGATATGGAATCATATCAAATCCAATATCATATTCATATTTTTCTCAATCTTATAATGATGATTCAATTAATAAGGTATTAGAAACATTTTCTAATCCATCATGCTTTGATCAAAGTCTTCCTAAATCATTATTTGATTGAAGCAAGTAGGATGTGATCTCCTCTTACTAGGAGTGATTGTTTTTATGTTGACCTACTCACAACCTCTATATGTAATCCACCATATCCAGAATATCTCATACATAACTAAGTCATAAATAAGTATGAATCAAAATATAGATTTATGCATGCATGGTTCTATGGCAGTCTTAGGTCAAAGTATTACATGCATAACTGCGACTATGAGAAACATCTCTTGACAAGTAGATAAGACTCCATCAGATATTCTTAAGTTGGATCAATTCAGTGAACCCATTCTCTAATGAGCACCCACATTCTTTTATTAGTATCTTATACAAGTGATTGTGAGATCAATTATCCTCTCTAATGAGCATACACAGGATGTGTCAGTCTTTTTGGAAACATTGATCTCCAACTCAATGTTCCATCAATTAGAAATATTTTAGATTAGGATTTTAAGATTTTAGTTCTCTTAGGTATGATCTCATCATAATCCTAAAACCATAATCCTAAATCATGAAGTTCATCATAATCTTAAATAAACAATTAAGACACAGCATATGATGAAATATAAATACTTTTATTTATTAATAAAATATATCATTACATGAGTCTGAAAGATAAAAGAATAGCTCATCAAAATACATATTTTGATTGGCTTGTAGGGCATATTTCTTTCATAATTTGCTTCTTTCTTGACCTGTTCAGGTGTAGGGAGGCAATGTACTAAGGACAGTTCATCTTTCAATGCCCTCAATTATTGCAGAAGTGCTTTGCTTGACTCTTGTTGGGTTTAGTTTTCTTAGTCTGACCCTGTACTGATGTCCCGGCCTAAACTGGCATCTTCTTGGACTTCTTATTCTTCTTCCTTTTCTTAAAAGATTGAGAACCAAAAAAAGATCCTCCCACTAGAATCGTAGACTGTTTGTGGAGCTGGTGATCCTTCTCAATGTTTTGAAGCAATCCCAGCAACTCATGGTAATTGACTTCAAGCTTTGTCATTCTATAATAAGTATGAAATGAGAGGTAAGACTTGGACAATGAGTTCAGAATCTCATCTTTTTCTAGCACTCATGTAAGAAAAAGTCGAGCTTGCTCAAATGCTCAATCATCTTGATAATGTACAATACATGATCAGTGACTAAAGCTCCATCCCTCATCCTGATGTTGAAGATGGCATAACTAGTCTTGAGCCTCTTAACATCATCGAGAGTGTCAAAAGACTCATTCAACACTTGAAGCATGTCTTTTCACCGAGCTGACTCAAACTTGCAACTGAACTCATTGCTCAAAGCTACTAGCATGATGCAATACACCATGATTCGATTATTGAGCCACTTCTAATAAGTGTCTCTAACCATGCCATATGCATTTTGGGCTGGCTTCTCAGGTGTCAGATCTATCAAAACATACAAAATCCATTTATGCTCAAGGATAATATTCAACTTCTGGTACTAGCTATCAAAGTTGGATCCCACCAACTTGTCATTGTCCAACAATGACCAAAGCGACAAGGTAGTGGCCATAATTGCATAAAGGAAAACGTAGATCTAATTAGTAAATGATTTATTAAACCTAAAGATTTAGGCATTAATCAAAAGATTCTCCTACTATTTTATTCGAATTGATAGCCTCTATCTCTAATTTGAGGAATTATCCTAATTTCTTAGTGGATACTAGAATCCATATAGACTGCACATGTTGCCCAGAGGTAGCAACCCAAGTGGGGGGGTGAATTGGGTTTATAAAATTTTTGCCCAAATTTAACTCTATATAAGTACGTGATTTACTTAACTAAATTTAATTCAACAAATTTAACTAGTGTATGCAACGGAATCAAGTGTAAGTGAACTTAAGTAAGAGTTAATCTAAATTAGTAAGTAATTAGCAGTTTAAAGCATGCAAGATAAGTAAGGCAAAAAAGAAGAAAGCAAAATATAAATGCACAAAGATTTTATAGTGGTTTGTGTTAGATATATGTGCCCTAGAAGCCAGAATTGGCTGACACTTGTAATATACTTCTAGGGACAAAATTATAATTTTGACTATAATCAATAAAATGGGTTATTTTCTATCACATATGTATATTTAGTGTCTGTGATACATCCTTTGAGTTAATGGTAATGATAATTCATATTTTCAAGAGTTGAAAATTTAAGACATGAATAATCATTATTAACTCATAAAATGCTCCCGACCATAGGATCATCATGAGGATGGTGATTGATCCGAAAGGTTGATGTACAATCGCTTCTTTTTAGTAGATAAGTCTTGAGTCTATGGTGTGGAGACACCAGAGTGAGAGTACAGATACTCGTTAGAGAACGAGGGCACTGAGCGTGACCACCTCGAGTAGTCATTAGGGAGTCTACCTTCTCGTCAATGACTGACTCGATGCTGCAATAGTGTGTCTGGTTCTTTGACCTGAGATGCATCGATAGTTCACCTTGAGGGTGTTATAGTTTGACTACACCATTACTCGATCTCCTAGCCATTCGGAATTCTGAGGTGTATGTTGGCTATAGCATGTTCATTGTAGGAACTGGATAGCATCAAGATGGAATCTATCTACCTCGGTGGTAGAGGAGCAGCCCTATGATGATCATGAGAATCAAGTCCTGAAGCCCATGGCCATGGCAGAGTGAAATAATAGAAAGAGTTTCTATTTAGGTTTTCACATTGGACTTGAAATCGAATGATTACATCATATGACAGAGACTAGGGTTTGACGAGTTCACCTTAACCCTAATCTGATCGGGAGCTCAAGATAGAAGAACTTAATCACACAGGTAGCTGCACCAAGAGGTTCACATTCAGCTCTGATGGGTTGCCACCATATACTGCTAGGTGTCACTGATGGATTTTGGGAGCAATTAGAATGATTTAGATGATCGATCATTCTAGCTGTTCGAATCAGAAGAGTTCTGATCCATCGAAAGGAGTTTCGATGATGTCGATGATAGAGATCATGACATATCCCATTACCATACAGAACTGAACCTAACTGGGTCACACAAACAAGGGTTTGAATCTGGTGATCATCAATTGAACTGATCCAGTTCAATTGATCTGAATGAGATTCAATTAGGTTCAAGAAAATCGTGCTAGCACTCGATTGAACCTAACGTTCTTCTTTTACTATCATAAATAGTTGTCCTGACTGAGCCAAAGGAGTTTGTGCTCATTCAGAAGCCTTCATTTGGTCTTACTAGAGCTTATCCAAGTTAGAAAAGGTTGTCTTATTTTGTAAGACATTACCTACCATTTTTGGTCACCTACCATTTCTCGTCCTTTGACTTTGGTCAAAAATTGACCTTTGACTGGTCAAATGTTGACCATTGATACTTTGACTTTTGTCCACATGTCATGCACCTATTAGAGGGCTGGTGGGGGCTTGTCCCCCTGTCAGAACCTGGCAAGGAGGAGGGTGCACGCCACCCTTGGCATGTGCCCAAGCTGGAGGCGCCCAGGAGTCCCTGTTGGACAGGGACTCCATCTCCTTTTTGGATTCTGATTAGAGTTCTCCTAAGAATCAAGTTTGACTGGTCTTAGGTGCCATCTAAGGAGGAATCTAGGGGACTCTATTCCCCCCAATCAGATTTAGATCTGATTTCACAAAGGATTGTGATTGGTTGGGAAGAAGAGGAGTTGGATCACGCTTAGTCTATAAATAATACCCTACGCCCAACTCAAAGAGAATCATAATTCCCCACACCCCAAGGCTGCTTCTTCTCTCCTCCTCCATGCCAAAGCATTTTCTCCCTCTCTTCTCCACATCCAAAGAGGTTTAGATTCTTGGTTGGTGCAATCTAGATGAGAGAAAGGTGACTGAAAGCTAGAAGGCTGCGCTGCTGCAAAGGACAACGACTGATCTTCAAAAGAAGTTTTGAAGGTCCTCCAGATCAGATCCAGATCTAATTCTTGGAGATGTGATAGAAAAGAAAAGGATCTCTAGATCTAGCCCAAATGAATACCGATAGAGGCCAGGCACTTGCGTGGCTAGATCCAGAACCTTCTGCTGCTCATAGGATCATCATCGAGTAATAGGATTACCCACTTCAAGGTAAATTTAATTTAATTTAATTTATCTAATTTTATTTTAATTATTAAAATAATAAAAATTAGATTTGAAACATCCTAGATTTGATCTAGATTAAAAAAAAAAATTTAAAATATATCTCTTGATCTGATCAGGTCTGAACGAACCTGATCCGAGAAATCAGGATTTTCCTTCAACTGGTATCAGAGCCAAGGTTCTAAAAGTGTTTAGATCTAATTTTAAATTTATTTTAATTAGAAAATAAATGATTTTAGATGTCACATGAGATGTGATCAGATCTGAAATCAGAAAAAATTAAAATTAATTGATTTGGATCTAATATTAGAAAATACGCATGACTAGTTCTAAAATAGAATAGTTCTATAGAATAGTCTTATATATTTTTAATTTAATTTGATTAAAATCATATTTTAGATCTATTTATTTACTATTTTTTGATATTATAATTGTTATAATAACATCTAAAAAATAGTAAATAAAAATTATTTAATTTTAAACATCATATGAGATATGATTGATGCATGTCTAGACTAGTTGTAGAATAGTTCTACATAATTATCTAGATTAGAATTTATTTTGATTAGATCAATTTAAATCTAATTTTTTAGATTATTATGAGATAATTTAGATCTGAAAATATGCATGATTCGATACATGAGATGTATGCAAAATATGCCATGATTAGATCTAATTTATATATGAGATATATGATATAGATCTAAAACTATTTTTGTAGTATTGCATGTTCCTGATTAAGGCGTTCCTCTTGGCCGTCCGAGTCATAAGAATGAAGAAGGATTTAAAGGCCCTCTTCTTCCATCCGATGGGGTGTTCTTATGACGTGTAGGGGTGCTGCGCGTTCGTCCTTAATCAGAAATCCAAAACTTACTTTCTGCAAAACCCTAGATCCTGAAACCCTAGGATTTATTGTGCATATTTTGTTTATGAACCCTACTTAATTAAGAATTAAGATTATGGAATATTAATTAGGTCTAAAATTGGAAATTTTCAGATCTAAGACATATTCATAATACTGGGTTCGGGCTTGGGTAGCTCAATTAGGTCTAAGCGGTTGATCAAACCGAATCAAGAGTTGGTTAGATGGGATCAACAATGCTTAAATTGACCAGCCTAATAGGATTAAGTCTGGGTCAAGATCGAGTCACGATCAAGCAAGACCTAATTAGGCTCAGAGGTTAGAGTCTGGATTGTAGGCTAACCCAATTGGTTCTGGCTCAACAATTTGGTGTCTAAGGTAAGTTTGGCACATACGACCGACTGGTTTTTAATTGGAAGCTACTCGACCTGAATGCATTCTTGTACGAGTTAATGGCATATTCCTTCCACCGATCTCACTTACCTGGCCATATCTGTTGACACAGTTCTGATCTGAGGTGGTCAATAATCCGAGCTAACCCATGCCACTAGGTTAGTCATAATTGTTATGACTATGACAAGTCTAGTTTAATGAGACCTGAATCAATTCTTCCTAAGAAAAGATTAAGTCTGAGGTCTTCCACCATTGTAGATGTGCGGGCCCTTCCGGGGTTGATTGTTCTCGACTGGATACAGTGGCTCAGTTGCACCGGAAAGATGCAACCATGTCTATTAGGCATTGGATGCTATGGGCTGGAGGATGAGTTGGGCTCAATATTTTGGATACGGTGAGAGACTCAATTAGGAATCCAGTCTGTGCAAATGGTGGGTCTGACTTAACTAAGGAGTGGATCAATATTTTGGATATGGTGAGATTCATGAATTAGAGACCAAGTTTGGGTGCACCATGATTAGAGAATCATTGAACAAGAGTTGTTCACTCATTGGCTAAACCCATCACCAATAACTGTTAGGTGAGGTGATGAGTCAGTTGGTGAGACCGCACCACCCACTAGAAATCATTAATCGTGGAGATTTTTGCATCTCTACAGAGGGAGTGTAGGGATCCAAGAAAATAGTGGAAGCTAATTTATTTAAAAATAAAATCTCTAAAAAAATTGGTCAAGTCATAATTACAGTATCTAACTAGAATCTTTGACTCTCTATACAGAAAATGTCTGCGTCCAACCCATTGGCACGTATCCTGGACACACATAGACTGACTGGACCCAATTATAAAGATTGGCTCAGGAACTATAAAATTATTTTGGGTTTCGAGAAGTTAACCCATGTATTGGATCAGGACCCTCCCACCTTACCAGCCCGTCCATCCACTGAATAGAGAGCATCTCTGAAAAAAATGGATAGACGAAGATAATAAGGCCAGATATTACATGTTGGGCTCGATGTCTGATGAGCTCCAGCGCCAACATGAAGATATCGGGACTGCTCGCCAAATGTTGGCTCACCTGCAGGAGATGTTTGGTGAACAGAGTCGCGCAGCCAAGTATCAAGTCACGAAATGACTTTTTAAGGCTAAGATGCATGATGGGCAGTCAGTCCAAGATCACTGTCTGATGATGATCAAGGACATGGAAGAGCTTGAGAAGCTCGGTGTGAAGTTAGACTTGGATCTGCAGAACATGATATTATTCTGCAATCCTTGACTGATGCATATGGGCAATTCATCATGAATTACCACATGCATAAACTTCAAAATTCCTTGGCCGAATTAATGAATATGCTGGTTACCGCTGAGCTTTCTATGAAAGGTTCTAAAGGCTCAGTTCTTGCTATGGAACGGACTTCTTCCAAAAGAAAGTCTTATGGAAAGAAAAAAAAGTCTGCGAAAAAGCAAAAGGATGGAAGGAACAAAGAAGAAGAAGGCAAAGCCGAAGAAAAAGGCTGATGTCAAAGGAAAGTGTTTCCATTGCAACAGCGATGGCCATTAGAAGCGGAACTGCCCTACTTACCTGGCCACCCTAGAAGAACAAGAAGGAAGGTCCTTCTAGAGGTATGCTCATTATTGAGTCTAACCTTATGATTTCTTCTGCATCCAGTTGGGTGCTTGACTCTAATTCTAGTGCTCATCTATGCACTTCCATGCAAGGATCTTGAGGATAGCAGGAGGCTGAGGGATGGAGACATGATCCTATGCATCGGTAATGGAGTAAGAGTTGCTGCAGTAGCCATGGGAACATACCCTCTTTGATTACCATCTGGTTTAGACTTTGTTTTGAAAGACTATTATTATGTGCCTGCAGCTAGCAGGAATTTGATTTTTATTTCATGCTTAGCACAAGAAGGCTATGTGATTACCTTCTTTAAGGACCATTGTAACATTCTTTATGAAAGAAATAAAATTGCAAATGGTTTCCTTATTAATGGTCTTTATCAGCTACATATTGATGTACCTATTCTAACTATCGAGCAAAACGTGAATGCCAAACGACCTAGGGATAGTCCAAACGACAGATATCTATGGCACCTAAGATTAGGTCATATAGCAGAAGATAGGATCAACAAATTAGAGAAAAATGGGCTATTGAGTCCATTGACTTTCGAGTCATATCCAACTTGTGAATCTTGTCTTCCAAGGCAAAATGACCAAACTCCTCTTTTGTAGGACATGGGGAGAGGGCCACAGATCTCCTTGCCCTAGTACATACTGATGTGTGCGGCCCATTTGATGTGCCGACTAGAGGCAATTTTGTCTACTTCATTACCTTTACCGATGATCTGTCTAGGTATGGGTATGTGTATCTTATGAGACATAAGTCTGAAGCTTTTGAAAAGTTCAAAGAATTCAGACATGAAGTAGAAAAACAAACTGAAAAACCCATTAAGGTTCTTCGATCAGATCGAGGAGGTGAATACCTTAGCCAAAATTCCTAGACTATCTCAAGGATAATGGCATAGTCTCTCAATGGACTCCACCAGGAACACCTCAACTCAATGAGGTTTCAGAATGGAGAAATCGGACTCTATTGGATATGGTTCCGATCCATGATGAGCTTCACAGACCTCCCTGATTTTCTTTGGGGACATTCATTATTAACTTCAATTTATCTACTGAATAGGGTTTTCCCTCTAAAGACCTGTTCCTACCACACCGTATGAGATATGGCACGGTAAGAAACCAAGTCTGAGTCATCTCAGAATTTGGGGTTGTCCGGCTCATGTCAAAAGACAACAAGCAGACAAGTTAGAGTTTAGATCCTTTAGAGCTCGATTCATAGGATATCCTAAAGAGTCATTAGGATACTATTTCTACATTCCAGAAGACCATAATGTGATTGTGAGTCGACATGCCATCTTTCTTGAAAAATAGTTTATTCAAGATAGCGGCATTGGAAAGTAGATTAAGCTTGATGAGAAAGTCTCACAAGTACAATGAGCTAAGGACCAATTGGAACCAAATTAGGTTGAACCAATAAGAACACTACCTCCTCCACCTCGTAGATCGAAAGAGTTTTCCATCCCCTGAAAGATACTTAGGTATTATTTCAGAGGAAAGTAGAGGAAATGTTCCTCGTAGGTAATGGTGCTCATGGTGATGATCCCAAAACCTACAATGAGGCGATATCAGATATCGACTCCAAGAAATGGCTAGAGGCAATGCAGTCAGAAATTGACTCGATGCACTCAAACCAAGTCTGGACCTTGGTAGATCCACCAGAAGGTATAGTACCTATTGGGTGTAAATGGATCTTCAAGAGAAAGATTGGTACAGATGGAAATGTGGAGACATTCAAGGCTAGACTAGTGGCAAAAGGTTATAGTCAACGCGAAGGCATTGACTATCAGGATACCTTTTCCCCAGTGGCTATGCTAAAATCCATCGCACATTGCTTGCCATTGCAGCCTATTTTGATTATGAAATATGGCAAATGGACGTGAAAATGGCATTCTTGAATGGATATCTTGAGGAAGATATCTATATGGAACAGCCGCTAGGTTTCACATCCAGTGATACTGATCACAAGGTTTGCAAGCTGCAAAGGTCCATATATGGACTTAAGCAAGCATCTCGGAGCTGGAACACTCATTTCAATGATGTGATCAAAATGTTTGGTTTCATCAAAAATGAAGAGGAACCATGTATTTTCAAAAAGGTCAGTGGGAGCGCTGTTGTCTTCCTCGTATTGTACGTGGATGACATCCTCCTTATTGGGAATGATATTCCCATGTTGACAACAGTCAAATTATGGTTGTCCAAGGAATTCTCCATGAAAGACCTAGGTGAAGCATCCTTTATTCTAGGAATTAAGGTCTATAGGGATAGACCGAATAGGATGCTAGGACTTTCACAGAAGATGTACATAGAGGAAAGTACTAAAGAGGTTTAGTATGGAAAACTCTAAGAGGGGATTAATATCCTTCAGACATGGTATTCATCTTTCCAAGAAGATGTGCCCTAGCACACCTGAGGAAATAGAATGCATGAGCAAGATCCCTTATGCTTCTGCAATAGGGAGCCTCATGTATGCCATGCTATGTACACGACCTGATATAGCCCATGCTGTGAGTGTCACAAGCAGATATCAGTCAAATTCAGATGAAGAACACTGGACTTCTGTGAAATGTATCCTTAAGTACTTAAGAAGAACTAAGGATATGATGTTGGTCTTTGGTAACGGAGAACTCCAAGTCCAGGGATACACAGACTCGGACTTCATGTCCGATATAGATGATCGAAAGTCGACATCTAGGAGTCTGTTTGTGTACAATGGTGGTGCTGTCAGCTGAAAGAGTTCCAAGCAAACGTTGATAGCAGATTCCACCATGGAAGCAGAATATATCGCTGCATCAGAGGCTGTGAAGGAAGCATTCTGGTATAAGAAGTTTGCTGCAGAAATTGAAGTAATGCCATCAGATGCCATTCTCTCTATACCACGACAATAATGGCGCCATAGCCCTTGCTAAGGAGCCAAGGTCTCGTCAGAAATCCAAGCATATTGAGCGGCGATACCACCTCATCCGCGATTACCTCGAGAAGGATTATGTCGAGGTTAAGAGAGTTGACTCCATAGATAATGGGGTAGACCCGCTTACAAAGCCATTAGGCCAGCAGAAAATTGAATCCCATCTTGAGAAGATGGGACTTAGACTTATAGCCAATTGACTTTAGGATAAGTGGGAGATTGTTAGATATATGTGCCCTAGAAGCCAGAATTGGCTGACACTTGTAATACACTTCTAGGGGCAAAATTATAATTTTGACTATAATCAATAAAATGGGTTATTTTCTATCACATATGTGTATTTAGTGTCTGTGATACATCCTTTGAGTTAATGGTAATGATAATTCATATTTTCAAGAGTTGAAAATTTAAGACATGAATAATCATTATTAACTCATAAAATGCTCCGACCATAGGATCATCACGAGGATGGTGATTGATCTAGAAGGTTGGTGTACAATCACTTCTCTTTAGTAGATGAGTCTTGAGTCTACGGTGTGGAGACACCAGAGAGAGAGTACAGATACTCGTTAGAGAACGAGGGCACTGAGCGTGACCACCTCGAGTAGTCATTAGGGAGTCTACCTTCTCGTCAATGACTGACTCGATGCTGCAGTAGTGTGTCTGGTTCTTTGACCTGAGATGCATCGGTAGTTCACCTTGAGGGTGTTATAGTTTGACTACACCATTACTCGGTCTCCTAGCCATTCAAAATCCTGAGGTGTATGTTGGCTATAGCATGTTCATTGTAGGAACTGGATAGCATCAAGATGGAATCTATCTACCTCGGTGGTAGAGGAGCAGCCCTATGATGATCATGAGAATCAAGTCCTAGAAGCCCATGGCCATGGCAGAGTGAAATAATAGAAAGAGTTTCTATTTAGGATTTTCACATTGGACTTGAATCGAATGATTACATCATATGACAGAGACTAGGGTTTGACGAGTTCACCTTAACCCTAATCTGATCGGGGCTCAAGATAGAAGAACTTAATCACACAAGTAGCTGCACCAAGAGGTTCGCATTCAGCTCTGATGGGTTGCCACCATATACTGCTAGGTGTCACTGGTGGATTTTGGGAGCAATTAGAATGATTTAGATGATCGATCATTCTAGCTGTTCGAATCAGAAGAGTTCTGATCCATCGAAAGGAGTTTTGATGATGTCGATGATAGAGATCATGACATATCCCATTACCATATAGAACTGAACCTAACTGGGTCACACAAACAAGGGTTTGAATCTGGTGATCATCAATTGAACTGATCCAGTTCAATTGATCTGAATGAGATTCAATTAGGTTCAAGAAAATCGTGCTAGCACTCGATTGAACCTAACATTCTTCTTTTACTATCATAAATAAGTTGTCCTGACTGAGCCAAAGGAGTTTGTGCTCATTTAGAGGCCTTCATTTGGTCTGACTGGAGCTTGTCCAAGTCAGAAAAGGTTGTCTTATTTTGTAAGACATTACCTGCCATTTTTGGTCACCTGTCATTTTTCGTCCTTTGACTTTGGTCAAAAGTTGACCTTTGACTGGTCAAATGTTGACCATTGATACTTTGACTTTTGATCCATATGTCATGCACCTATTGGAGGGCTGGTGGGGGCTTGTCCCCCTGCCATAACCTGGCAAGGAGGAGGGCACACGCCACCCTTGATGTGTGCCCAAGCTGGAGGCGCCCAGGAGTCCCTGTTGGACAAAGACTCCATCTCCTTTTTGGATTCCGATTAGAGTTCTCCTAAGAACCAACTTTGACTGGTCTTAGATGCCATCTAAGGAGGAATCCAGGGGACTCTATTCCCACCAATCAGATTTAGATCTGATTTCACAAAGGGTTGTGATTGGTTGGGAAGAAGAGGAGTTGGATCACGCTTAGTCTATAAATAAGACCCTACGCCCAACTCAAAGAGAATCATAATTCTCCATGCCCCAAGGTGCTTCTCCCCTCCTCCTCCATGCCAAAGCACCTTCTCCCTCTCCTCTCCATATCCAAAGAGGTTTGGATTCTTGGTTGGTGCAATCTAGATGAGAGAAAGATGACTGAAAGCTAGAAGGCTGTGCTGCTGCAAAGGACAACTACTGATCTTCAAAAGGAGTTTTGAAGATCCTCCAGATCAGATCCAGATCTGATTTTTGGAGATGTGATAGAAAAGAAGAGGATCTCCAAATCTAGCCTAAGTGGATACCGGTAGAGGCCAGGCACTTGCGTGGCTAGATCCAGAACTTTCCGCTACTCATAGGATCATCATTAGATAATAGGATTACCCACTTCAAGGTAAATTAAATTTGATTTTTATCTAATTTTATTTTAATTATTTAAATAATAAGAATCAGATCTAAAATATCTCAAATCTGATCTAGATCAAAGCAAAAAAATTTTAAAATATATCTCTTGATCTGATCAGATCTGAACGAGCCTGGTCTGGGAAATCTAGATTTTTCTTCAGTTTGGTGTAATCCTGTACCTACATCTACTTTTCAAGGTCTCCTTGGGAATTTTACTATGATCCTAGATTATAGTGCATTTGTTTTAACCTAGAATCATAAACAAACATAGTTGATTTTATCGGGTTCACCGACCATTACTCTACACTGGTAGTTTTTTGAGATCACTATCAATCCGATTAATTTTCTAGGCTCACCAACCAAAATCTATACTCCATCCAATTATTGGCTTGGACTAGCCTACATCCCAAGTTTCTTTCTTCCTAAAGAAACTTGTAAAGAAATAAAAAATATAACTATAAAAGTTTAGCTCAAAACTAATATCAAAAAGGAACTCTTTTGATGTGCAGAGAAAATGTTGAATATGTGCTCTTTGGTAGCTTTTCTTTTCTTCAAATGACGTTGAGAGACTTGCTTGACGTGTTGTGGAAGATGATTCTTAAATGTCCTCTAAATTTCAAGCTCAAATCTCTCTTTTTTCTCTTATTTTTGGATATTCAATGTAACTCCCTTGAATGATTTTCTTTCTTCAATCCTTAATCTCTTTATGCAAAATATTTTTCTTATTGTTTTTATATTTGAGAGTGAGTCTTAAGTAAATTTTGGCCATTAGCAAGCTTGGACTAGCCATTGGAGTGGAGAATGTTCAGTTGAAAAGTGCAGAAAACTAGCCATTATAGCCTTTCATGATATTGAGGTCGACACTTTTTCCTCAGGTGTCGACACTTTTTTCATAGATGTTGATACTTTTTCTTCAGGTGTCGACACTTCCTGGGATCTGAAGGATTTCTGCTCTTTGTCTTCTATTCTATATAATAAATATTGACCCTAGGGTTGTCCTCTGGCACAGGGGTCATCTTGGAGGTCGACCTCTCTACGTGCTAGTTCGTGCTAGTGCATGCCAAAATCATGGGGTCAACATCTTTGCTCCTAGGGTCAATACTTGGACTTTCTGAACATTAAAAACTTGAACTTTTTGGTTCGTTTTAGGATAGGGGTTGACATCTTTAGCCTTAGGGTCGATACCTGAACTTTCTGAACTTTAAAAACTTGAACTTTTTATCTCGTTTCAGGATAGGGATCGACATTTTTAGCCTTGGGGTCGATACCTTCAAGTTAGAAACTTAAAATTTTTTCTTTATAAAGCCCTCGGTGATTTTGTGTAGATCTTTTCTCGAATTAATTCTTCAATTTATCTAGAAAGACCTACATCCACTCATGAGACACATGGTTGAATACTCAAATACTCAAAGTTTGGCAATCATCAAAATCAATCATGGGATCAACAATTTTCTTCTTTTTGATGATGGCAAAATTTTAAGTATATATATAAAAATAAAATTAATATGTTTCAAATGCTTTGCTAGTATAAGTTATGAAGTGATAATATACATAATTATTAATGCACACTTCATAAAGGCTCATGTTTAACTTAAATTTAGATGTTTCAGTTATTAACATGAACTGTATTATAAGTTCAAGCATAACATATACTCAACAAATCCTCTTCCCCTTTTTGAAAACATCAAAAAGATTATGGAAAGGATCAAAGATGTTTCATCAAAATCAAGAAAATTTCAAATCAAGTTCAAGAGAGTATCAAATTTAAACTTCATGGATATTTAACATGAAAAGTAAGAATATAGGATATTAAATTCATATTGATGTTACTCTCCCCCTTTCAAAATAATTTGAATCATAATTTTATCAAGATATTTAAGAGATAGAGCCAAAATTTTATTTGATACCAGTAAAGTAGACTTTCGATTTAGGTTCAAAAATTAGAGTTTTTTAAATAAACAAGTGAACATGATAGTTATTCTTTTCTTTTCTTAAAAGAATTCTAACAATTCAACTTGGAAAAGGTATGTAGCTCGAATGTATTGGATAAAAGAAATTCGACAAATGATGTTCCAATTTTGAAAGTCTCCCATACGATAGAACTTAAAGTTATTTTTACATCTTTAAATAAGTCTCAAGTTTGAAGGAGTGTTAAATTCAGCTTGTTTGAAGCATAGAAAATATTGCAAATTAACTCCAAGTTAACTCTTATTAATCTTTCATAGAAGTGTGGTAATATAGTCAAGTAGATGAAAAATAATAAGCATATGTGAATCAAAGGGTGAAATTGAATTTTCTTAGCACAAGTCAATTTGAATCTTTCAGGATAAAATATGATTTGTTACAAGAAAAATTAGGTTTAGAGTATGTTTCAAAATCAATTGAACTCCAATTAATTGTTAAGAGTTTAAACTCCAACATCATTCAACTTTTGCAAGTTAAGATTGAAAATTTAGTAGTACATGAAAGTTCAATGGTATTATGCAATGAATGTTTATTGATACCAACATAAGTCACTTAGTAACTTCACACAAATCAAAGTATTTCTCCCCCTTTTTCTTTCAAATTGAGCATATTTAACAAGAATTTAGCATTAAAAATTATATTCATGAGATTTAAATAAATTTTTAATCACATAATTATTTTTTCTTTAATGTTTTCTCCTCCTTTGTTTTATAAACATAGCCACTTTCATAACTAAGTAAAATTTTAAGATCACAAATCATTGATTGAGTAAGGCAAATCATTAGTTAGTTCACATATCAAACAATCAATCAAATCATTCATTGAAGTCTTAAAATTTATTTTTTTTTATGTTAAATAATTTTATTGTTCTCTCATTTTAATGAGCAATTTTTTTTAATTCAATTTTTTAGATTATCAAAATTTAACATTTATGTTCATTTAAATTATCATTCTTTAGAATTTACTCTCCCTTTCTTTTGTAGCAAAGTCCAAAATCAAAGATATAAAATGATAATAAAACATCAAGCAATTTCAATATTGATCAAGCTATTTTGACATCAAACATTTTAATATTGATCAAGGCATCACATTTTTCGAAAGAAAAATATCGTTTTCATTTTCTCCAAAAGTTGTTTACATGAACGGATTACATATGAGATCAAAATACAAACTCCTATGTCTTGATAAAAAGTGAATTGCTAGGAAGCTCTAAGGCTACATGAGTAATGTCCTAGCATCCTAAGTGAAAGGATCAAGCTCTAAGAACTAGGATCAGGTGGAGAAGAAGAAGATGGTCCAACATCTATAGAAGGCTGTCCAGAAGCATCTATCCTTGCAGTAGAGATCTCCTGAATAAGTCGAGTAGTCTCCTCTCTGAGCAAAGACATGGCCTCTAAGGTGAGTCGCTGAATCCCAAAACTGATAGCTACCACAATCCTTGAGGAGATCATCTCAACCAATAAGTCCTCATCCAGTCTGGAGTGCGATTTGTCTGAGCTCTCTGGATGGTCCATCGAAGCCTCTGTAGTCTCATAAGTCTACTCTACCGATGGTGTTGGCTCTACTGGCTCCTCCATCTGAATATTCGGTATAGGTACAATAGGTGGAGCCTCAACTAGATCCTTTGCCTGTATCTGAGCTCTTCGTCGAACCCAACAAACACCCTATCTCTCAAAACCCATATGGCGTAGGGAGTATTCATTGTATGTATCTGTGTGCATCAGGGCTCTAGAGGTCTCTCCATCAAAATCTACCCCATGCTCCTAAAAAATCAAAATCATGGCCATCCCATAGGATAGAGAAGTCCTAGATCTCCCTACCATATCCTCCATATATCTGATCACAAGTGTTGGAAGGTTTAGGAGGATCTCTTGAATCATATGGTACATGAAGTATATGTCTCTCACAGCTACAAAATCAAATCAATTGGTTTTAGGGAATAAATTCCTATTGGTAATATGATGTAGGAGGTGCATATCGGTAGACAACTGGTTAGCACTCACCTCCTCTAAATCACTGATATCCTCTCTTCCTAAAATATATTTAAGCCCTTCTGATCTCTTTTTAAGTTTATCAATTTAGCTCCCTTCAGCTCTCATCCTTAGAATTCTTCCAAACTTTTCACTGTCAAAAATAATTAAAACTTCTTTCACCTTGGATTCAATGACCCCATCTCCACTCTTCAAATTTGAATAAAATTTTTTGACTAGATTTGGGTAGGTAAAAATGTTCAAGGAGCAAAATAATTTCCATCCTAGATTTCTAAGTTTTCTTTCAAAATCAAATCCATTTCCTTCCAAGAATCAAAAGTCTACTTTTCTACCTATTGAAACAACCCGTGAGACTGTAGTTGAACGGGAGGGAGTGGCTCTCAAAGATGAAGGAGCCATAGGAGGAGGAGATGACGTTGCAGACGGTGGAGATGAAGCTGCCGGAGAGGAAGGAGGTGATCTTTGCTCGACACGGTGCTTGGAATTCCATTCATGGATAGGGGATAGAGAATGGGATGCCTTAGGGCTCGGAGAACCCGTATGGGGTCTCATTTTTCATTGCACGATCTGCTTCACACGTGGTGCCATCTACCAAAACATGGAAAGGAGAGAATGGGGAAGAGCTTTGGAAGGTTTAGATGGGATAGAGAGGGGTTCGGAGAGCCCTGTTTGAAGGTGCGAGCGAAAAAAAGAAACAGGGTAGGGATGGTTTGATTTTTTTTAAAAAGATCTTGTCCCATAAAAGGGGTCGACACTTTGCTTAAAAAGTGTCGACACCTTGGAAGGGGTCGACACTTTTAGTGCAAGGTGTCGACACCTTTCCAAAATAGTTCCAAAAGATTTTTTCAGCTCAAATATCGACACCTACAGGGTTTAGGGTCGACACCTTCATTAAGAAACAGTCCAGAGAGGATCCATATCAGGGGAATTTAATCAAATTTAGATCAAAAAAATATTCAATTGATTTGAGGGTTAAGGATGACATTCAAACTGAATTTAAGATTCAATGATTTGACCAAATAAGATGTGATAATCAATCAAATTAAGAGTATTGAGAAGGAAAACTCTAGATATAGGCTCTATATATTTGGTATCAACCAGGAAAGACTTGAAACCTTAGAAAAGACTAAGATGCAATGTAGTTTCAAACATTTAAATTTTATGAGGAGATAATTTATATTCAAATATTTATTTTATGTCAGTAATTTTGAGTAAATTTAAAAGTTAAATATTTTATGAAGGAAATTCAATTAAATTTAATTTAAACTTAGTTTCTCTTGAAAACTTAATAATTAAAGAAATTAAACATTTCTAGGTTTATATTCATCAAATATAAAATTGATAAGGGGAGTCTTAAAATATCATGTTAAATATCAAGTTAAAGTATTTTAACCATAGCATGATATATAGAGGAGAGCATATTATTTTTTAAAATCTAAACATTCACAACATGGTACGAATTCATTGCAAGCATCAAAATCAATCAATTAAACATAAGAAGTATTTCAAGCAATGAATTTTATATGCATGCATATTTATCAAAAGATTTAGTCAATCAAAAAGATTTTAACAATCATTGATGGTGTTGGTGCAGAATCTAGTTAACGTTGGATCGAGCTGGAGTGGAGGAGGACGAGGTTGCCATCGGTGATCTACAAAATAAAGTTTTGTTTGGAGTCGATGGTGGTGGCTCCGGCAGGACCCTCCAACGGTCAAGTCTGCTCTTCTGGCCAACAAAAATGGAGTCCTTAGCAATGGGATGTGAGCTCAGAGTTTTAGAGAGGAGAGGAGAGCTTAGAGCTTCTAGAAAGCATATCTGGAGGGTCTCTTTTTATAGGCGGAGCTTGTAGTGGGTTGATGGTGATGGCCATACCATCTGATCACGAGCCACTCGAGGCCATATGGAGTTCGGTATGGAGAGGAAGGCATCGTCAGACGGATAGTGACAGCCATACTGACGGGTCGTGGGCCACATGGGGCTGGTTACGGAGAGAGTGGTGTCGCCAGTAGTGGTGGCCATGTCATCCGATCGCATCACCTGCGGAAGACTGATGGCGATAGTTCGTCCAAATTTAATAGCCGTGGCTCTGAGAAAGTAGGCATTGATTAGTGGACTTTGGCATGTATCAATTTCAAAGGAGTTCGAACTCCTAGAGGAGTTTGGTTGAAGGAGTGCGGAGGAAGTTCGGCTCTCAGGAGAGCTCGACTGAAGCTCGACCGCTGAGGAGTTCGGTCGATTGAAGGAGTTTGGCTAAGACCTGACCGCTGGGAGTCTGAAGGAGCTCGACCGCTGAAGTGCTCGATCGACTGAAGGAGTTCGGCTAAGGCCCGACTGTTGGAGAGTTCGGAAGGAACTCGACAGTTGAGGAGTCTGATCGGTCGAAAAAGTTTGGCTAAGATCCGTCCGCTGAAGCTCTTCCGTGGCTACCAGTTGCATTAGGCTGAGCATCGAACTGGGCTTCGGCAGGAGTGGGGTTTATCCCCAACAATAGTCCCCCCCACTCCCGAGTTTGAAACTCGAAGGAAGGGAGTATACAAAAAGTGATTGCCGAAGTCCTCTTCTGGGCTCTGTGCTGGTTCAGGTTGAAGCTCAGGAGAGATCTCATCTCCAGCCAAAGTTGATGTTGAAGTTGAAGCCCGGGGGAGATCTCATCTCCAGCCAAGATTGAAGTAGATCTCATCTCCTACGGTCAAGGTTGGAGGTTGAGCTCCTCGGGAGCAATATTGTCTCCAGCAGTCGAGGATGACTTAAGGAAGATCTCCTCTCCTGCAGCCGAGGTTGATGCGGACGCTCGGAGGAGATCTTATCTCCTACAGCCGAGGTTGGCTCGATTGCTCGAGAGAGATCTTATCTCTAGTCGAGGTTGTCGCGGTTGCTCGGAAGAGATCTTATCTCTAGCTGAGATTGACTCGGGTCTGATCGAGGTCGCTGGGGACCCTCGTTGGCTCAGGAGATCTTATCTCTGCAGTCTGCGGTCGAGGTTAACGATCGGGTGCTCGGGGGAGATCTTATCTCCAGTCGAGTTGTGTGGGCGTTCGAGAGAGATCCTTATCTTCTAGCTGAGATTGGCATAGATTTTGAGGCTCCGATCTTCGACTTTGCCTCGCGTTGGGAAAGGTTCTCCTCCTATTCCTAATGGGCTGTGAGGGCACATAAGGGTCGTTGTCAAGGTCTCTCCCCTCATCCCATCCTAAATGAACGAGGCCTTTGACTTTGCTCGCATTAGGACGAGGTTCTCCTCCTATTCTTAACGGGCTGTGGGGGCACATAAGGGCCGTTGTCTGGACCTCTCCCCTCATTCCATCCTAAATGAATGAGCCCTTCGACTTTGCTCGCGTTAAGATGAGATTCTCCTCCTATTTCTAACGGGCTATCAGGATACATAAGGGCCATTGTCTGGACCTCTCCCCCCATCCCATCCTAAATGAACGAGACCTTCTACTTTGCTCGCATTAGGACGAGGTTCTCTCCTATTCCTAATGGGCTATGGGGGCACATAAGGTTGTTGTCTGGGCTCTCCCCTCATCCCATCCTAAATGAATGAGACCTTCAACTTTGCTCGCATTAGGATGAGGTTCTCCTCCTGTTCCTAATGGACTGTGGGGCACATAAGGGCCATTGTCTGAGCCTCTCCCCCATCCATCCAAATGAATGAGGCCTTCGACTTTGCTCGCATTAGGACGAGGTTCTCCTCCTATTCCTAACGAGCTGTGGGGGCACATAAGGGACATTGTCTGGGTCTCTTCTCCATCTCATCCTAAATGAATGAGGCCTTCGACTTTGCTCACATTAGGATGAGGTTCTCCTTCTATTCCTAATGGGCTAATGGGGCACATAAGGCTATTGTCTGGGCCTCTCCCCCATCCCATCCTATATGAATGAGGCCTTCGACTTTGCTCATGTTAAGATGAGATTCTCCTCCTATTCCTAATGGACTATGGGGGCACATAAGGGCCATTGTCTGAGCCTCTCCTCCCATCCCATCCTAAATGAACGAGGCCTTCGACTTTGCTTGTGTTAGGACGAGGTTCTCCTCCTATTCCTAACACGGCAACTATTGACTGCTTCTTCCCTATCATCACATAGTTTTTGCACCAAGAAATAATATTATTGAAATGGAAGAATTTTATTGAAAGAAAGTTACTGGCAGTGCATCTCCAGATCATGGGAGCATTGTTCCTCTGAGTTTCTTCAGGCGATAGATTTTGGAATCTGACGACCTCCTCTATTTTGTGCTGGCCTCCTCAATTCAAAGTGAGCTTATTGTGGCATCGATCGTATGAGAGGCGATCGACCTTTTTGTTGTTCCTAGCTATGGCAGCGCCCTGGACCGATCTTCTCATGCTTCAGGCTGGCGTCTGAGGAATCAACCCAACTGGCTTCTCCTGATGAGCTCCTCGATTTCATCTCGAAGCTGAACGCATTCTTCAGTGTCATGGCCGTAGTCGCGATGATAGAGGTAGAATTCATTGGAATTGCGCTTGCTGGGATGGGAATGCATCCTCTTCGATCTCGAAAGTCATTCCCTGATTTCCATCAGCACTTGGGCTTTTGGAGCGTTAAAGGGGGGCGTAATTATGAAATCTTTATTAGGGAGAACCTCAGAGTTGCGAAAAACCATAGAGCACCCTTCCGTCGAGAATTCCCCACTCTTGGGCCTGAGGGGGAGTTCGGGCTCGCTTGTACCTAGAAGGAGTCTAGGAATGTGATCGAGCTTCACTCAGCTTTCCTTCATCGTCCTTAGCCCTAAAGGCCTCTTCAGCCTGGGCATAACCTTCGGTCTAAGCCAGCAGATCGACGAAGTTCCTGGGATACTTCTTCTCCAAAGAGAATAATAAGTCATTCTTCTGACGGCCGCCCTTGAGTGCGGCCATCGCAACGGACTGGTCTAGGTCCTAGACCTCAAATGCCATGGCATTCAATTGGGTGACATAAGCTCGGATGGATTCCCCCTACTTCTGCTTGACATTCATCAAGAAATCCAAACTTCGGTGCGGATGTCGGCTACTGATGAAGTGAGCCACGAACTGATGACTCATCTAATCAGAAGAGAAGATCGTACCTGACTTTAATATCGAGTACCAATTTCTCACTGCTCTCTTTAAGATAGATGAGAAGGCTCGACATAATATGGTGTCTGAAGCACCGTGGAGTAGCTGAAGGAAAATCCTGATTTTTCGGTCCAGGTTCATCCAGATCTGATTAGATCAAGAGATATATTTCAAAAATTTTTTCTTGATCTCAATCAGATCTTGATATATTTCAGATCTAATTCTTATTATTTTAATAAATAAAATAAAATAAGATAAATTAAATCAAATTTAATTTACCTGATTGGGTAATCCTATTACCCTGTAGATGATCCTGATTGCAGCGGAAGGTTCTGGATCA